>JASGCC010000670.1:0-32979 GCA_030067915.1 Hydractinia echinata
TTTAAATAATTCTTTTCATACATGCTCAATCATTTTTCAAGGCACATCTATATTGTTCAAGTGACACATAACTGATAATGGTTCAAAACATTAACAAGTAAAGTTTCTAACTTGTAATGCAATTGCTTTATATCCATTCTTGAGGACATGATACTTCGGTGCACACGACCAGTTAAAGCTTGTCTTAATTCTTTTTGTACGAGTGGTAAACTAATTTTTTTTCTTTTAACTAATTCAGCAACTTTTTTCAAAAGAGTTTCATAGTCAGAAGCAATAAAGTTAAACTCTGGATATTTTTTGTTGAGTTTTTCTAAAATACTTTTTACTTCTTTGCGAAATGGTCTTTGATCTGTTCCAACTGGAATGCCAATTGGCAACCCCAAATTCCTTTTAGCATATGACTTAACAGATGGGCTACATTGTCCTGGTTTAGTGTAATCTTGAACTATATGTTCATCAAAAGCCTCTGGTGTGTATGCGTATGCTCCTGGTGATGTGGAATAGTGAGTTTGTCAATGTCCTAAAACTTCTGAGCCATCTAGTCCTTTATAAGTAAAATATAGTTGGTCATTAGTTTGTGCAGGATCTAATCCACGATAAAAAGAAAAATTTTCAAGACCATTCATTCTCAAAATTTGTGGAGTTTGATTATTGTGTCCAAATGAATCAGGCAAATAACCTACTTGCATACTATGTCCTAAATCTTGAGCAATCTTCTTACCTACTTCAATATTTCTAAGAATTGATTCTCCATGAGGTCCTAAATTATCAAATTGTGTGTAAAAAGAACCTACAAACAATTTTTTATCTTTAACAACTTTCATTAATCTAGGTTTTCACTCAGGAGAAAATTTTAGAAAATCATCAATAATAGATGATTGTCCATCGAAAGTAAACTTATCATCATGTTTTTCCAAGTATTCAATAAGGTACTTCATATCATAATAAAGCATAGTTCTACTATCATCAGATGTGAAGTATCATTCACGATCTCAATGTGTGTGTTGTACAAAGTGTACATTTAGTTTTGTTTTCATTTTTGTCCTTTACTAGTGTGCATCTAACACAATTTTTTTAATTTCATATTTTTTAAACTTAATTTTAATTTTACGAGAATTATTTACTAAAATTAATTCATTTTCCTTATTTTCTAAATTCACTAATCTTAGCTCTAACTTTTTTTTCTTTTTTTGAAACCCTGAAATAAAAATATTAGGGTTATTTATTGATAATGTATTTTGCTTTTGTGGCTTTTGAATAATATTGTTTAAGACAAACTTATTCATCTTATTTGCTATAAAATTCCTATTTTGAACCATATATAAATAGGGTTGAAATTTAAATTCATTATACTTTGGAATTAGTTTTTTTGTGGAAATTTGAAAATCAAAATAAAGTTTTTTTTGCAACTGCGAATCTACAGATGATTCATCTCAACTTAGACCACTAGTTGTAGGTCTTCATGCTAAATTTTTGCCTGTAACTTTTTGAAATGTTCTAAATAGAGTAATTTGCACCCCATTTTTTATTTTGTAAATTTCATTAGTACCCTTGGTAAATACATAAATTTTTTTACCGATATCAATAATTCCATCATGTGCATCCACATGAGCAGGATATTCTTTAAGATTTTTTTGTCAATCTTTATTATCTTCTTTCTCAACAAACTTCACAAGAGCTAAATGTTGAGATTTTAACAATTCAGGTTCAGACGCAAATTCACCTTCAATATTTAAAGAAACTTTGTGACTTTTTAACTTATTATCCCAAACACCACGAATTTTTAGTTGTGTATCCTCTAAAAAAAAGTCAATTTGAACACGACATTTATTTACTCTTGCTAGCACTGAAGTGAATTTCATTTTACCCATTTTGGTAGTAAAAGCCTTTAGTAATTTTATTTTAATAGGCACATGAGTTCCTGGACTCGAATCATATGCATCACCATTATCCTTTTTAATGATTAATGAAAACTTAACTTTTTGTTTACCAATTAAGAAAACTAATTTATTTTTTTCAATTTCTAAATTTGCTTTTCTGTTTCAAATAGATCTATTTTTTTTATTTTGGCAAGTGATGCTTTTGTCAATGAAAGAGGCGACAATCTTTGGGCATAAACTAAAACTTCCTTTTTAAATAAAGGTTTGTCTTTATTAAAAGAAATATTCTTACTTGATAATGTTTTTAACTTTAAGTAAGGTTTATCAATAGTAACACTACCTGGAATTGTCGAATAAATAATTTGTCTTTGTGCCATGTTATTGAAGAAAGGCGCTGGGTTAAATATTGTAATTGTTTCAGTAGGTATTTTTGAATCCTGAATAATTTTTTTTAGAAGTAAATCAACTTGGGATTCAATATTTTCCTGGATAAGTTTTAATCTTGAGAGTTGATTTTGGTTAGTTGTGTCAGTATTACACCCCCCTAGTGAATCATGAGCTTGAGCAAGAAATAAAGGTTTTAAAATGTTTTCATCTTTGTACTTTTCAAAATCATAAATATTATTGTAATTTGCATAAAAAAATTCAAGTGGTTCTAACAAGTAATATAGTTTATCTTCTGCTTCTCTAAAGTCTTTTTTAATATCATATCTAGATGAAGTGATTGTTCTATGAATTTTGCCTGTTATAGGTGTTCTTAAATCACCTTCAAAAACAGAAGTAAAATTTTTGCCACTTAAATATTTGTCAAAATTACTATCTAGAATGAAAGAATAGTCCAAACTAAGTGAATTCAATTTTTGAACAAAAGTATTTTGACTATAAAGAAAGGGAGCTTGGTCGCCTCCAAGTGGCAAGATGTAACTTTTGTGTGTTCCTTTTATTTTGTTTATTCTATTTAAAACTTTATCAAGAAAATGTGAAGGGTTATTTTTATGTGGTCAAATAAGGCCCTCATTGTAGGGATAATGCATCCCTAAAGAAAAATAACCCTCTCTTAGAACCAAGACTTTAATTTTACTTCCATCTATTCCTTTTCAAATAAAAAAATCATTTTTGGCTAATTGTTCTTCATTCAATCCTCTTCAAAAAACAAAATAATCCATTTTACAATGTTTTAAGATTTGTGGCATATTCTGACCAAAACCAAATGTGTCAGGCAAATAAGCTGTTTTTAGTTGAGGTGTTTTAAATTCCTGAGCCATTTTAGCACCCATTTCAAAGTTTCTAATTATTGTTTCCCCTTGCGAATTAAAAACATCTGGTTGTGAGTATAGAGGACCTACTGAAAGGTTCCCCTTTGAAATTGCTTCTTCAATTCTTTGCCTTCTTGTAGAACTTCACTTCACTAAGTCATTGACCAATGATCACTGACCATCCAAAAATCACTTTCCTTTAGCCAGTTTTTCAAATTCATTAAAATCATGATGAAGTAGAACATTTGCAGTTTGATAAGTAAAATACCACTCTCTATCCAGTGTGTGTGTGGGATTAGATAAACCCTTTTTTTCAAAGAAGCATTTTTTTCTCTTGAGTTCATAAGAACAATTTTAAATTAATAGTTTCATAAATGCAAGCTTAGGAATTTTTTTCATTTATCTTAAATTGCCAATTTAATTATCTTCTATGCATTATTGTTTAAGATATATGTATCATTCCTATTGGCACACTAAAAAACTCTTATATTTTTGATGAACATTCATATTTGTTGTTCAATTTTATTTTTATAAATTCTTCCTTTTGTTAGAAAATTTTGTAAGTATAGCACTGATGTGATATTGTTATTTTTTCTAAAAACTTGCTTTTTACAAATTTTTCAAAATTGGATACCAGAATCGACTTAGTCATCTTGACAGCAATATTTCAATCTTTTAATAAAATCCAATAGAAAATTGGTCTGACCAAGACAAAAAAGACAAAAAAGACAAAAATACTAAGAATAATTCCTGCATATATTATCATTTCTATCAAATAATCTTCTTGATCTATTCAAGACAATAAAGAAAAATTAAATGCAAAATCTAAAAACGATAAGAACTATTGGCATCACCAAGTTAAGAACTACTCATAAAAATCATCAAATAATATTAAAAACTCAATAGAAGTTGCTTTTTTCAATTCATATTTACTCATATTGATACAATTATAATGCATTTCAAAGTTTATATGATATACATTGCATAGACAAGCAAATATATTTAAAATTTGCTTTTTCATTTTACTTGTATAAACTTTTCAGAGAAAGATTCATTAACAAATTTATGAGTTCAAGATAGATTTTAAATTGTGCTCTAAAGAAAATCTAATAGTTATTTGTACAACTAGATTCTTAATTTTAATTACTAAACTTTGAGAAGTTTTCTTATAGATAGTAAATTGATTCTTTCATTTTTTTATTAGAAAATAATTCATTGCACACCTCTACTATTCCATTGAATGAAGTTTTTTTTCTTGTGAGAAATCACATCTATATTTCTTAAGTCTTATTTCTTTTTTGTCTTTTGTAAGATAGTTATTAACACTAATTAAAATTTTGCTTTAGTAGCTTTTTTATACTCTATCAAACACTTTATAGTAGTAATGATTGATAAAATTATTGGTAAAATAAGACCATTCTTTAATGTGAGGCTCTTTTATGGTATTTGTTTATTTGGTTCTTTTGTCGTATCTTTACATAACTTTAAGGATACTCAAATTTTGCCTTTAGATATTGCTCCTTTTTTTCAAGTTTTATAGTTTTGAAAATCTTTGTTTTCAAAGTTATTATTTCTTTGGCGTCTTTTATCTTTAATTAACCACATATATTTTCATTTGCTTGTTTACCTTTAAGTAGTATTGTAAACTAGCGTTAAAGCATCCATTTTTTTGTTTATTACATAGGAAACTTTCGTTGGGAATAAATAATTATAAATAGCGTGGATAAAAATTTTGTTAATGGCAAGTTAAAAGGTAACACTTTTACTTAATTATATAGAAGAAATTAAGTCTTCTTTTTCTTTTTTCAATTTGTTTAAGATAATTTTAATTTCTATCTCTTTTTTATTTAATTTTATAAGTTTCTGTCAAGCATATTATTAAAACTCATTTGCTTTCTTTTTTCGAATTCTAATTTTTTATATTCTCTAGTAACTGGTTCAATGATTTCTGCATCACTCAATTCCTTTAAAAATATTCTTTTAGAATTTATTAAGATAAATAAGTTATTGATATCACTTGAATAAATTGTTATTTTGATGTCATCATTCATAATGATTCTCTGATTTTGTCATTAAAAGGAGCATATTTTTTTTCGCTAATAGACACAAAGTTCCCTTTTGTGACCTTCCTTTGAATTTGAAAATTAAGCTTTTCATCAATTTCAGAAACTGGACAATCAATAAATGATGATTCGGTAATGGTTTTGTTTTTATTATAGTATTGATTGTATTCCTGAATTATAAGTTCCTTATTTTTATTCATTTGTTTAAAGGACATAATTTTAAGAGTGTTGAATAACATGGGAAAAAGCTGTTGTGAATTACGAAATGATCTTTCAACATTGGGTTTAGATGTTGGATCAGATGAAGAAAAGATTTCAATGTCTAGGTTTTTTATGATTTTAGCTACATGACTATTTGCTTCTAAACCATTTCAAAAACAGGTTCTTTTATCTGTAATTATTAATCTTGGCTTACCATAATTGGTAAGTATTTGTCTTAATATTGAAAGATATCCTTTGCCAGTTTCTTCTTTTTCAGCATGAATTGCAATTACTTTTCCTGTAAAACTATCAACAGCTTTATAGATGTGAAATTTCTCGTCTTTAATCCAAGCATGTTCGCAAGCATCAAGTTCAACAGATAAACCAAAATGACCTCTTTTGCCTTTTATAAATTCTTTTTCCTTTTAGGCTTCTAAATCATCAATGAGATCCATGTTAATAATTTGTTGTTTGTTTTTGGATAATTTTATTCTTTTTCTAATCTTCTTTTTGGTACTTCTCTTACAACTTGGCACATATATATTGTTTGATTTTAAAATGTTTTGATAAGTTCTTAAGGAGACTTCAAGAGAATATTTGGAAAAGTTATAGGCCATTTTAAATGTTGGAACATATATTGTTTCATTTCTGTTTTTATTTAATCCTTTTATTAGTTTTCCAAATTCACTTGTAATGTTTTTTCTAGTTTTTGCTCTAACTTTATTATTTGGGTAACTTCTTTTAAAAGAATCTAACGAGCTGCTTAATTTATATTGTTTTAAAAGCTGATATAAGCTTTTTCTACTTATTCCTATTTTCCTTGCAAGTTGTGTTTTAGTAAGATTCTGACCTCTTTTATAATAAGTTCTTATAACATCTAGTCTAAAAGCTGTTTTATTTATAAACTTCATTTCTACCTCTTTATTAATTTTATAAAAGTGTTACCGTGTTACCTTTTAACTTGCCGTTGACAAGAAAATTATAGAATGATCAAAAATTTTGAAAAAATCTTTATAATTTTATTGTTATAAATAATTTAACATTTATCTAATACTTAGATAAAAGATAAGAAAGTACAAAGAATGATTTTATTAAAGTTTCCGGGTGTAGGTACAATGGGAATGCTATTAATTTTTAATTAAAAATAGATTTTCAAAATAAGGAAAAATACACAAAAATTGCTATTTTAAAATGCAATTATTAAAAAAGGAATAAATAAATGAAAAAACAAAAATTACAAATATTTTTAAATACTTATTAATTAGTTTTGGTTTTGTTGGTGTTAGTTTTTCTATAATTGCTACACCTATTTTAATTAGTGAAATTAAAGATAGAAATAATAAATTAGCTATCAGGACAAACAAACAAAAAAATTAGAGGATTCTAAAGATTTAGAGATTAGTAAATTAAACAAACAGATTAAAGAATCAAAAGATGCTAATAATTTACCAAATAATTAATAGAGAATTTTAAACAATTGCTAATAAGACGATTCTAAAATTAAGTGCCGATTTGAATGAGAAGAAAAAAAAAATTGCTAATTTAAATGAAAAAGTAATTTCTGGTTTAAATAATAGAATTACAGAGTTATTAAAAGAATATGAGAAAGAAGTTTTCTCAATCAACTAATGAAATTTATACACTAAGAAATGAAATCGCTAAGTTAAAAAATAGAATTGCTAGACTAGAAAAAGTCGGTATAGAAACTTTAAAAGAAACAATCAAAACTAAATCCTAAAAAGTGGACTCCAAAAGGAGGTCATTTTATTATGGCAGATAAGTATTTCAAAAAAGGAATTAAAAATTCAAATAGTTAATAGATATTTAGGTGGAAAATCTATTACAAATTTAACAAAATAATTTTGACCAAATCATCAAATAAATAATAGGAGAAAAAATATATATAATTGGATTTATCAATATGGTGATAATCAAAAATATATAAAACAAAAGAAGCAACGAAAGCTATAACTATTAAGATATAAAATATTAATTAAATATAATTACGTCATGAGATATTTAAATGGTGAATCAGCTCTATCCTTAGTCAAAGAAATTTGACCAGATAAAGACCCTTATAAAACAAAGTCTTTTATCTTGCAATGAAAAAAAGTATTAGTTAAAAAAGGATTAGTGGCTAAAAATATAAAAAAGAAGAAATTAATTATGAAAATTTTACTAAGGAGCGGCTAATTGAAATTTTAAAAAAATATGATCAATACAAGAAAATAAAAAATGATGAAAAAAATAAAAAATTAAAATTCTCTTTTATTAAAAAACATTATAGTAATTTAATTTCAATAAAAATGTGGTGTCAGTTCTTTGGTATATCTAAATCAGGTTATTATAAATCGATAAATAGAAATTCTATAAACAAGAACAAAAAGTTAGAAAAAATAACCCTATAATTATATGAAAAACACAATAAAAATCCTGGTTATCGCAAAATGATATATTATGTTTTTCAAAAAACAAAAATTAAATACAATCACAAGAAAATTTAGAGAATCATGAAAAAACTTAACATCAAATCACAAATCAGAGTTAGAAAATATAAATTTGAAAAAAAGTAAAAAACGGTATTGTAAATAATTTTGTGTAAACATCCTTAATGACTATCTCAAACATGAAATAATTATAGAAAGGATGTTTTATTATGAAAAAAGAAAAAGATTTTGGTGATGAGTTATATGATTTAATGAAAAAGCACAATATTCCCATGAAAAATGCAGAGGAAATGATGAGTGATGTCATAAAATCTATAGCTAAACCAATTGAATCAGCCTTAAAAGCTGAATTAGATATGCACTTAGGTTACAAAAAAAATCATCTGAGTGATAATAAAAATTATAGAAATGGTTACTCTAATAAAACTGTTAAATCATCTCTTGGAGATTCTAGAATAAGTATTCCCAGAGATAGGGATGGTAGTTTTGAACCACAACTAATTAAAAAGAATCAAACTTCAATTAACCAAATTGAAAGTAAAGTGATTTTTATGTATGCCAAGGGTCTTAGTACAAGAGACATTTCAGATACTATTCATGAAATATATGGCTTTGGATTAGATCCAACAACAATCAGTAAAATAACAGACAAAGTAATGCCTGACATCGAGGAATTTAAAACTAGAAGATTAGAGAAAACATATGCAACTGTTTTCATTGATGGTATGAGATTTAAGACTAGAGAAGATGGTTATTCAAAAGAGGTTTCAGTATACATTGCAATGGGCATTACAATGAACGGAATGAAACAAGTTTTAGGTTTTTACATTGGAGAATCTGAAACTTCAAAATACTGGTTAACAGTATTAAATGATCTGAAGGATAGGGGAATTGAAAGAATTTTAATTGTGGCTTCTGATAATTTACCAGGAATTTCTAAGGCTATAAAAGCTGTATTTCCAAAAAGCGATATTCAAAAATGTGTTGTTCACCAAATTAGAAACAGCACCAAGCATGTGAATTATAAAGATCTTAAAGATTTTTGCAATGATATGAAAAAAATATATAAAGCTTCAAATCTTGATCAAGCACTTCAAGGGTTAGATTATTTTGAGAGTAAGTGAAATAATAAATATGCTTATGCCACAAAATCATGGAGAAAAAATATTGAGGAATTAACAACATATTTTAACTATCCTAGTGAAATTAGAACGCTTATTTATACAACAAACCCCATTGAAAATTTAAATAGAAATATTAGAAAATATACCAAAAATAAATCTAGTTTTTCAAATGAAAAATCTTTGAACAAATCACTCTATTTATCAATTGCTCAAACTACTAAAAAATGAAGTAAGCCAATTCACAATTGAGGCATAATTTTAAACCAGTTATCCATTATATTTGATATAGAAGTGTAATTTAATTTAGAAATATAACAAAAGAAAAAGAGTATTACATAAACTTTAAAAGTTATTTTTGTTGTACTCTTTTTTTATATATAATAAATTTGTCATTTTGGTAAATCAAATTAATCAAGAGAATTTGAGTTTACACAAAATAAATTATACTTCCATCTTATGAGGTGTAATTGTTATTTCTTTAGTAGTTGTCATAAGTTGCTTTGTAAGAGTAACTTCTATTTTAAATGTAGTAGTTTTACCCAATGTTTCTTCCTTGAATTTGTATGTAGCAGCAAATGTAGAATCAAGATTTTCTGGAAGATTATACCGATATTTTTTAATGTATTAGCATCTAGAATATTCTTATCCTTATTATTAAGTGCATCAGTAATTTCTTCTTTTGTTTTCAAAGATGTTTGATGATCAAATTTAGCTAATTCATCAACAAAATCAATTACAAGGGCTTTAATTGTTATTTCTTTAGTAGATTTCTCACGTTGTTTTTGAAGAGTAACTTCTATTCTAATTGTAAGTGAGTCATTACTATTAGACGAAATTTCCTTAATCTTGTATGTAATGTTAAATCCAGGACCAAGATCTGGTGAAGTATAGCCAACATCTGCTATAGTTATCTCTTCTAGTTTTTTATCTTTAGTTGCCTGAAGAATTTGTTCTTTCGTTTTATTAGAAAGACTTGAATTTTTAAATAGTTTAAGGCTGTCTTCTAAATTAAATGCTTTAGTAGCTTTCATAAAAAGAAATGTTTTTTTTGATTCAGTACCTCTTGTTAAAATCACTTTAATTATAAAGTCTCTATTAGTAGTATCATCAGGCTTTCATGCTAATCAACCCTCCTTTAGTTTGTATTCTACAGTAACATCACTAGGAATACCTTCTGGAGTTTTGTAACCAAAGAGTCAGGAGTGAGTGAATCGCCTATATTTGGAAGAGGATTAATTTGTTCTTTCGTTTTATTAGAAATAATTGTTGAATTTTTAAATAGTTTAAGGCCGTCTTCTAAATTAAATGATTTAGTAGCTTTCATAAAAAGAAATGTTTTTTTTGATTCAGTACCTCTTGTTAAAATCACTTTAATTATAAAGTCTCTATTAGTAGTATCATCAGGCTTTCATGCTAATCAACCCTCCTTTAGTTTGTATTCTACAGTAACATCACTAGGAATACCTTCTGGAGTTTTGTAACCAAAGGAGTCAGGAGTGAGTGAATCGCCTATATTTGGAAGAGGATTAATTTGTTCTTTCGTTTTATTAGAAATAATTGTTGAATTTTTAAATAGTCTAAGGCCGTCTTCTAAATTAAATGCATTAGCTTTCATAAAAAGAAATGTTTTTTTTGATTCAGTACCTCTTGTTAAAATCACTTTAATTATAAAGTCTCTATTAGTAGTATCATCAGGCTTTCATGCTAATCAACCCTCCTCTAGTTTGTATTCTACAGTAACATCACTAGGAATACCTTCTGGAGTTTTGTAACCAAAGGAGTCAGGAGTGAGTGAATCGCCTATATTTGGAAGAGGATTAATTTGTTCTTTCGTTTTATTAGAAATAATTGTTGAATTTTTAAATAGTTTAAGGCCGTCTTCTAAATTAAATGCTTTAGCTGTTATTATAATGTCCTTTGTAGATTTTTGAGCTTTTGCACCAGATCCTTTTGTTAGAGTAATTGTAACTTTGAATGTATCAGCTCTACCATAAACTCCTCAGCCACTTTTCAATTCGTATTTCTCTATCGAAAATCCATCAGTATTTGACAAATCAGGGATAGTGTAACCTATTTCACTAGCACTAAGTGTTTTATCGCTAGCATCATCATTAGGCAAGTGAATTGCACCTTTTATTTTCCTGGATATCGTATCTTTAATTAGTGCTTTGGCAGCAGCAATATCATAAACTGCTGTTATTGTGATTGTTTTTTTGGTTATTTGACTACCTGCTTTTAATAACACTTCTACTTCAAATTTTTGAGATTTACTAGAAAATAATCCTCATCCTTTTACTATTTTGTACTTGTTTTCTAAGACAACTTCCTTAGGAAGATTTTTTGGAGGTGTATAACCTATTTCAGCTGCTGTTTTTGTAGTGCCAATAGCAAGATTACCAATCTCCTGTTTGGTTTTAGTAGACTTTACATCTTGAAGTTTTTCTTTTGAGTTAGTAAAATCATATCTAGTATTTATTGTAATTCATTTTGAAGTGTAGTTTAAAGCGTACAATTGGGATAATTTGATTTCAATTTCAAATGAGTAAACACCAGGAAATATATTTTTTCATTCTTTACTCTTTATTAAGTATTTACCATTATTGAGATTTATAAAATTATGTTTTTTTAATGATTTCATTAACTCTTTTGTTATTGAAAAACCTATTTGTTCTCCTGTCATTTCATCACTCAAATCTCCAATTTGAGCCTTTGTTTTGGTGGAAATTATATTTTTAAATAATTTTAGTATTCGTATTTGATTGTATGATTCTCTAACTGTTATTTCAATTAGCTTTTCAGTTTTTTCAAGACCTTTTTTTAGGGTAATTATAACTACAAATTGATTTTTATCATCACCTATTCATTTTTTACTTACTATTCTATGTGAAGCTATTTTAACATTGTCGGGCAAAATGGGTGGTGTATAACCTAGATTTTCGAGTGATAATAATTTTTCAAAGATCCCATCTTGTTCTATTTCCCATTTTGATTTACTAGAATGAGCATTTCGCAATTTATCTTTTGCAGAAGAAAAGTCATATTTTCGAGCTCTTATTTTAATTACTTTTTTAGCTATTTCAAGACCTTTTTGCAGGGTTACTTCTATCGCAAATTTGTAATCATCAGAATCTACTCATCAACCACTTTTTAATTTGTATTCTGTTAGTATAACACCATTTTGTAGTTTTGGTGGTGCATAACCAATTTGAACAGGTCAAAGAGGTTGGTCAATATCAGGAAGATTAATCGCTGCTTTGATTTTGTTGGAATTAGCATCCTGAAATTTACCTTTTGCAGAAGAAAAGTCATATTTTCGAGCTCTTATTTTAATTACTTTTTTAGCTATTTCAAGACCTTTTGTAGGGTAACTTCAACTGAAAATTTGTAATCATCAAAATCTACTCCTCAAGCATTTTTTAATTTGTATTCTGTTAGTATAACACCATTTTGTAGTTTTGGTGGTGCATAACCAATTTGAACAGGTCAAAGAGGTTGGTCAATATTAGGAAGATTAATCGCTCCTTTGATTTTGTTGGAATTAGCATCCTGTAATTTATCTTTTGCAAAGGCAAAGTCATATTTTTGAGCTCTTATTTTAATTACTTTTTTAGCTATTTCAAGACCTTTTTGTAGGGTAACTTCAACTGAAAATTTGTAATCATCAAAATCTACTCCTCAAGCATTTTTTAATTTGTATTCTGTTAGTATAACACCATTTTGTAGTTTTGGTGGTGCATAACCAATTTGAACAGGTCAAAGAGGTTGGTCAATATTAGGAAGATTAATCGCTCCTTTGATTTTGTTGGAATTAGCATCCTGTAATTTATCTTTTGCAAAGGCAAAGTCATATTTTTGAGCTCTTATTTTAATTACTTTTTTAGCTATTTCAAGACCTTTTTGTAGGGTAACTTCAACTGAAAATTTGTAATCATCAAAATCTACTCCTCAAGCATTTTTTAATTTGTATTCTGTTAGTATAACACCATTTTGTAGTTTTGGTGGTGCATAACCAATTTGAACAGGTCAAAGAGGTTGGTCAATATTAGGAAGATTAATCGCTCCTTTGATTTTGTTGGAATTAGCATCCTGTAATTTATCTTTTGCAAAGGCAAAGTCATATTTTTGAGCTCTTATTTTAATTACTTTTTTAGCTATTTCAAGACCTTTTTTTAGGGTAACTTCGACTGAAAATTTGTAATCATTAGAATCTACTCCTCAACCACTTTTTAATTGATATTTTTCAATAGAAACTCCATCAGTAGTTGACAAATCGGGGATAGTATAACCTATTTCAATAGCACTAAGTGTTTTATTACTAGCATCATCATCAGGCAAATGAATTTCGCCTTTTATTTTCCTGGATATCGTATCTTTAATTAGTGCTTTGGCAGCAGTAAAATCATAAGCTGCTGTTATTCTAATATCTTTTGTAGCTTCTTCTGTGCCTTTTGCTAGGGTAATTGTAACTTCAAATATATCATCTTTATCACCAGTTCCTCACCCTGTTTTCAATTTAAACCCCTTTATCGAAACTCCATCAGTAGTTGACAAATCAGGGATAGTATAACCTATTTCACTAGCACTAAGTGTTTTATCACTAGCATCATCATTAGGCAAGTGAATTGCACCTTTTATTTTCCTGGATATCGTATCTTTAATTAGTGCTTTGGCAGCAGTAAAATCATAAGCTGCTGTTATTGTGATTGTTTTTTTAGTTATTTGACTACCTGCTTTTAATAACACTTCTACTTCAAATTTTTGAGATTTACTAGAAAATAATCCTCATCCTTTTACTATTTTGTACTTGTTTTCTAAGACAACTTCCTTAGGAAGATTTGTTGGAGGTGTATAACCTATTTCAGCTGCTGTTTTTGTAGTGCCAATAGCAAGATTACCAATCTCCTGTTTGGTTTTAGTAGACTTTACATCTTGAAGTTTTTCTTTTGAGTTAGTAAAATCATATCTAGTATTTATTGTAATTCATTTTGAAGTATAGTTTAAAGCGTACAATTGGGATAATTTGATTTCAATTTCAAATGAGTAAACACCAGGAAATATATTTTTTCATTCTTTACTCTTTATTAAGTATTTACCATTATTGAGATTTATAAAATTATGTTTTTTTAATGATTTCATTAACTCTTTTGTTATTGAAAAACCTATTTGTTCTCCTGTCATTTCATCACTCAAATCTCCAATTTGAGCCTTTGTTTTGGTGGAAATTATATTTTTAAATAATTTTAGTATTCGTATTTGATTGTATGATTGTGTAGCTGTTATTTGAATTATCTTTTCAGTTTTTTCAAGACCTTTTTTAGGGTAATTATAACTAAAAATTGATTTTTATCATCACCTATTCATTTTTTACTTACTATTCTATGTGAAGCTATTTTAACATTGTCGGGCAAAATGGGTGGTGTATAACCTAGATTTTCGAGTGATAATAATTTTTCAAAGATCCCATCTTGTTCTATTTCCCATTTTGATTTACTAGAATGAGCATTTCGCAATTTATCTTTTGCAGAAGAAAAGTCATATTTTTGAGCTCTTATTTTAATTACTTTTTTAGCTATTTCAAGACCTTTTTGTAGGGTTACTTCTACCGAAAATTTGTAATCATCAGAATCTACTCCTCAACCACTTTTTAACTTATATCCTGTTATTATCACTCCATCTTTTAACTTTGGTGGTTCATAATCAATTTGAGCAGGTCAAAGAGGTTGGTTGATACTAGGAAGGTGAATAACTGCTTTGGTTTTGTTGGAATTAGCATCCTGTAATTTACCTTTTGCAGAAGAAAAGTCATATTTTTGAGCTTTTATTTTAATTACTTTTTTAGCTATTTCAAGACCTTTTTGCAGGGTTACTTCTACCGAAAATTTGTAATCATCAGAATCTACCCTCAACCACTTTTTAACTTATATCCTGCTATTATTATTCCATATTCAAAATGTTCATATTTTGGTGGTTCATAACCAATTTGAGTAGGTCAAAGAGGTTGGTCAATATTAGGAAGATTAATCGCTGCTTTGATTTTGTTGGAATTAGCATCCTGTAATTTATCTTTTACAAAGGCAAAGTCATATTTTTGAGCTTTTATTTTAATTACTTTTTTAGCTATTTCAAGACCTTTTTGCAGGGTCACTTCAACTGAAAATTTGTAATCATCAAAATCTACTCCTCAACCACTTTTTAACTTATACCCTGTTATTATCACTCCATCTTTTAACTTTGGTGGTTCATAACCAATAGGAGCAGTTCAAAGAGGTTGGTCAATATTAGGAAGATTAATCGCTGCTTTGATTTTGTTGGAATTAGCATCCTGTAATTTATTTTTGCAAAAGCAAAGTCATATTCTTGAGCTCTTATTTTAATTACTTTTTTAGCTATTTCAAGACCTTTTTTCATGGTAACTTCCACTGAAAATTTTGTAATCATCAGAATCTACCCCTCAACCACTTTTTAACTTATACCCTGTTATTATCACTCCATCTTTTAACTTTGGTGGTTCATAACCAATTTGAACAGGTCAAAGAGGTTGGTCAATATTAGGAAGATTAATGGCTGCTTTGATTTTGTTTGAATTAGCATCCTGTAATTTATCTTTTGCAGAAGAAAAATCATATTTTTGAGTTTTTAAAGTTCTTTTGGTTCTTTTAATTACTCTCTTATATGCTTTGGCATCAGAATTCTTTATTTTACCAGTGTAACCAATTGCATTAGTTATAAATTTTTTGCCATTTTTAGATAGAATAAAATTAGGAATATTAATTTTAGCTATTCTCCTAGAAGATTTTGCTTCTTTAAATTTTTCTTTTTTGTCCAAATTGTCCTTATTTGTTGATTCGTCTATTATGATAGCACCATCAACAATATATTTTGGAGAATTATAATCTATATCACTAGTCACAAGATTTTTAACCTCACTAGAAAGAAGAGTAATTGCACTTTTATTTTTGTTGGATTTTCCATTTAAAAATTTAGTTGAAAAATCTTCTGAAGTTCTGTTTGTAATAATTTTGTTTTTTGGCATAAGCTACAACAGCAAATAATGGCATTGCTATTACAGCTAAACCCAAAATTTTTAAAAAATATTTTTTCATTCTTTATCCTTTCTCATCTCATTCATATAAACATATATTAAATATAGAATTTAATTCAGAATTTTTCATAATGTTTACTTTTTATTATAAGCATTTTTTTAAAGAATTAATTCTTTATTTTAATAAATTGTCAACGGCAAGTTAAAAGGTAACACTTTTTATAAAATTAATGAAGAGGTAGAAATGAAGTTTATAAACAAAACAGCTATTTAGACTAGATGTTATAAGAACTTATTATAAAAGAGGACAGAACCTTACTAAAACACAACTTGCAAAGAAAATGGAAGTAAGTAGAAAAAGTTTACATTAACTTTTAAAATAATGCGAATTCAATCAAGCGTTGAATTCTTATCAAGAAAGTTATTTAAATAATGAAGTCAAAGGTAAAACTATAAAGAACATTACAAAATAATTTCAAAAATTAGTAAAAAGATTAAATACAAATAAGAATAAAGTAATATATTTTCCAACACTTTAAAATCCCATATAATTTTTCAAACTATTCTCTTGAAGTCTCCTTAAGAACTTATCAAAACATTTTAAAATAAAACAATTATATACAAACTGTAAGAAAAGTACCAAAAAAAGATCAAGCAAAGAACAGAATTGTCTCAAAACAAGAAACAAATTTTAAACATAGATCTCATTGATGATTTAGAAAACCTAAAAGTAAAAAGAATTTATAAAAGTAAAAGAGGTCATTTTGGTTTATCTATTGAACTTGATGCTTGCGAACATAATTGAATTAAGGATAAGAAATTTCATATCTATAAAACTATTTATAGTTTTACAGGAAAAGTAATTGCAATTCATGCTGTGAAAGAAGAAACTGGCAAGGGATACCTTTTCATGTTAAAATAAATACTTACCAAATATAATAAGGCAAGATGAATAATTATAGATAAAAGAGTCTCCTTTTGAAATGGTTTAGAAGCAAATAGTCATGTAGCTAAAATCATAAAAAAACCTAGACATTGAAATCTTTTCTTCATCTGATCCAACATCTAAACCCAATATTGAAAGATCATTTCATGATTCACAACAGCTTTTTCCCATATTATTCAACACTCTTAAAATTATGTCCTTTAAACAAATAAATCAAAATAAGGAACTTATAATTTAGTAATATAATCAATACTATAATAAAAACAAAACCATTACCGGATCATCATTTATTGATTGTCCAGTTTCTGAAATTGATGAAAAACTTAATTTTCAAATTCAAAGGAAGGTCACAAAAGGGAACTTTGTGTCTATTAGCGAAAAAAAATATGCTCCTTTTAATGACAAAAATCAGAGAATAATTATGAATGATGACATCAAAATAACAATTTATTCAAGTGATATTAATAACTTGTTTATGTTAATCCATTCTAAAAAAATATTTCTAAAGGATTGAGTGATGAAGAGATCATTGAACTAATTACTACAGAATATAAAAAATTAGAATTCGAAAAAAGAAAGCTTAATTTGTTCTATATAATTAAGTCAAAAGTGATGCCTTTTAACTTGCCATTAACATGAATGTTAAATAAATTTAGAAAAATTCCTAATTTTTATATAATAAAGAATTTAATAATAACAATTTAAATGATTACTTTAGGCAAAATGTTATAAAAACACAAGAAAAGGAAAAACATGAAAAAATATATTTTAAAAATCGCTGGTTTAACAACTACAACTACTGCTTTGGTTACTACAATAGCTTGTTCTGACAAACCAGAACCCAAAAAACAAGAAAAAATAAGTTTAGAATCTTTACTTACTGAACTTAAAGATGTACAATCAACTCAAACAAAATCCCAAATTACAACTATCTTAGGAGATAAAAAAACAAAAAATACTCCTTTAGATGTAACCATCTTAAAAAGTATGGGATTTAACCCCCCCCCCTCACTTTCTAAAGCAGAAATAACTGCAACCTATAGTTTAGATCAAGATTGAACTACTTCTTCTACAAAACTCAGAATCAAGATAACACTTAAAAGAACCGGCAAAGATAGCAAAAGTAAAATTATCATCATAACACCTAAAGTAATTAGTTTTAATGCTGAAGAAGATAAGTTTGTTAGTCGAGCCTCAGATAAAACAAAAGCCCAAATTAGTGCTGTTCTTACTAACAAACGTATAGATTTTTTACTAACTCCTGAAATCCTGAAACAAATTGGTTTTAAAGAGCCGAGTAATCTTGAACCCACATTCAAACCTACTTACACTCTTGAAGAAGTATGAATTGATTCTTCAACAGAAGTACAAATAAAAGTAATTTTGGAAAAGAGTGGTGAAAAATCTTCAGGTAAAATATTTGCAGTACTTCCAAAAGGAGAAATTCAAGTCATCAATATTTTTAAGGATGAACTCAAAAAATGAGAATCTTTTGAAACTCAAAACTCACAAAAAAACAATAGCTGAAGTGAACTCCATTCTTAGCATGAAAAATAAAAACGCTTTATTAGATATTGCTACTCTAAGAAATATTGGTTTTAAGACTCCTTCTGACCATGATGTCGCATTTAGTCCTACTTATACTCTAGAAGAAGATTGATCTGACGATTCAACAAAAGTCCAAGTAAAAGTAGTTTTAAAAAAGGATGGTAAAAAATCTTTAGGTATGATTTTAACAATGAATACAAAAAACATTAATTTTCAACCAGAATTAGATAAATTTTCTTCTAGCTACACATCTACTACTAAAACAAAAAAAGAAATTATTGAAGCACTTGGAAGAAAACCAGTGAATTCTAATCTAGTAGATTTAACAGATGTTGGGTATTCTCCTACGCCATCCTTTGACTCTTCATTTACTGCTACATATAAACTTACAAAAGTTCCATCTAATATTAACCCTACAGTTACCATCCAAGTTACTCTTACAAAACAGCTTATGACAGCTACTAAAGAGATAACAATTACACCTATGACCATTGATTTTAGTGCTGATTTAGATAAATTTGTTGATAAAACATCTTCAAAAACAAAAGCAGAAATTATTAATGATCTTGGAAGAAAACCAGTGAATTCTAATCTAGCAGATTTAACAGATGCTGGGTATTCTCCTACGCCAGCCTTTGACTCTTCATTTACTGCTACATATAAACTTACAAAAGTTCCATCTGATACTGACCCTACAGTTACCATCCAAGTTACTTTTACAAAACAGCTTATGACAGCTACTAAAGTAATAACAATTACACCTATGACCATTGATTTTAGTGCTGAGTTAGATAAATTTGTTGATAAAACATCTTCAAAAACAAAAGCAGAAATTATTAATGATCTTGGAAGAAAACCAGTGAATTCTAATCTAGCAGATTTAACAGATGCTGGGTATTCTCCTACGCCATCCTTTGACTCTTCATTTACTGCTACATATAAACTTACACAAGTTCTATCTAGTACCTCAGAACAGGCAGTGAAAATACAAGTTACTCTTGAAAAAAGAGGCGATAAAGCTACTAAAGAAATAACAATTACACCTATGACAATTGATTTTAGTGCTGAGTTAGCTAAATTTAATAATGAATACACCACAAAAACTAATGAGGAATTGAAAACAGCTTTACAAGGAAAAAGTCAAAATTATGAATTTACTGCAGTGGAATTACAAAACATTGGTTACACTCCACCAAGTTTAACTCCTTCATTTGCTGGAACATACAAATTAAATGAACCTTGAGTTGATGGTACTTCCACAAAGATTAAAATCAAGGTTATACTAAAAAACCGTGGCGATGAATCTTCAGGTAAAGTTATAAAAATTACATCAGCATCAGCAATACTTGCTCAAGAACTAGCGAAAATACCAGCAAGATTAATTACTACAAAAGAAGTAGCCATACATATTATTGGAAGTCGATTAGTACCAAAATTAAATAAAAATAATTTTGTTAAACTTACTAAAGATGAATTAGGAATTAATATTACTTTTTCTAGTGGAATATATGCTACTTATAAATTTGTTGGAGAGTTGTCCGAGGGACGATATTTACAAATACAATTAGTAAAAGAGATAGTAGTAAATGGAGTAACCAAGAAGATAAAATCTAAAATTAAAAACATCTTTCTTACCTCAAAATACAAAATATTTGCGCAATGATTTAAAGATAAGACTTTCACTTCTTCAAAAACAGATGCAAATCTAATAACATATCTTAGAGCTAATTATAGAAAACATATAGATCACTCAAAATTCATAAGTGACTTATTAGTACCAGGTATTAATTATCCATTGAAATCATTCACTTTACCAAAACTTCAAATAAAATATACTCTATTCGATTATAGAAAATATAATAGAGATCATAAATTAAAAGAAGGAGAAGCGAAAAAAGGAAATGTATATTATCAACTTTATGTAGTTATTAGCAAAATACCAACTGGTGAACAATTTGGTAATTTTTATGTGTATTTGAAACCTAAAACTTCAAAGTAATGAAAAAACAACTAAAAAATCTCTCGTATTCCCAATCATTTTAAACTAAACCCAATAAAATGACCTTCTTTTGGAGCCACTTTTTGGGGTTTATTTTATAATACTTTCTCCTTTTTTAACATTATTTAAATATAAAAAAATACCCACCATACAAATTACTTTGCAGGCAGGATTTCCAGTTTACACCATCGGTGCGCTGACTGGCGCAGCCCCTCATCAGGTTTATCTTCATTATAAATAAGTATTTATAATTTTTAAAATGCTTGTTTCTCTACTATAAATTTTTATTTTTTGATGTTTTAAATTTCATCTACCTAGATTCATATTCTTAGTAGCAAGGTCTAAATAAATTAGTTCCTTTAATTTTGAATAACTTTTTTTGAATAATAATGAATTTTTTCAATAAAGCATTAAACTTAGTTTTTATAGCTGATGAATAATCTTTTGCTTTATCTCCATATTTGAACATAAGAAAATAAAGTCAAGAATTTGTGGACTATACATTAGGATAATCCAAAAGAACACTATTTTTAGTTAAAAATAACTATTTCTTACAAAAATATTAAACTAACTTTTTTTCTTAAAGCTCCTTAATATCAAATCCAACTAAATAAAGCAAAGAAGTTAGTATGTTATGACTTTGATTTTTAAATAATTTCTACTTATTTAAGGAAGAATTTTTAGTTTCATTCGTGCTTAACATCTATTACCATATCCATTCAACACTATACTTATGGATTATAAGTTAAAGACTTAACATTTGTTTTCACTCTTTAAATAATTAAGAGAAAAGGATATAAGAGATTAATTAAATACTGAATAAATACAAGACTACATAAAGTATAATACTATAAAATAAAGTTATCTTAAAATAACAGAAAGGAAATTTTTATAATTATGATTAGCCAAATGATAAAATCTAAAGAAAAATCTAAAGTTAAAGAAGTAAAAGCAAATGAAGCTAAAATAGTCTCAACAGTGCCTAAAATCTTAAAGAGACCTAAGGGTTTAAAAAAAATACCAAGAACATCAAGAAGAATAACAAGAACATCAAGAAGAATACCAAGTATAAAAAAAATTAAATAAGTTAAATATACTTTTTAAATAAAAAAATACCCACCATATAAATTACTCTATAGGCAGGATTTCTAGTTTACACCGTCGGTGCACCAACTAGCATGGCCCCTCATCAGGACTAAATTAATTATAAACTAATTTCCCTTTCTTTTTGCATAATTTTTATTTTATTAACAATTCTATTAAATTTTCTTCTAACAAGAAAATCTTTTTTAATATTTCTCATTATAAATTTTTGTGTTTTATAATTAATTTGTCCTGCATAAATGTTACTAATACTTAAGTTCAAATAAAGAGGCTCTCTCAATTTTAAATAGCTTTTTCTTCTTAATAAAGAATTTTTAAATAAAATCCTAGATTTACATTTATATTTTGTAGTTAGTGGAAAAGCTATTGCTTTATCTCCACACATAAAAACCAGAAAATAAAGTTAAGGATTTTTGGCTTCTACATTTTAGGATAATCCAAACAAATACTATTTTTAGTTAAAAAAAACATTCCCTGCAAAAATATTAAACTCACTTTTAATTAAAGATTCTTAATATCAAATTCAGTTAAATAAAACAAATAAATTAGCAAATTGTCTCTTTGCTTTTCCAACAATTCATATTTTATTAAAAGAAAAAGTTTTCATTTCATTTGTGCTAAACATCGACTACCATATCTAATTGACTTTTACTTATGAATCATAAGTTAAAGACTTAATATTTAATTCTGTTTTTTTAAAGAATTCAAATGAAAATTAAATATTGAATAAACACAAATTTTTGTATAATTTAATTGCAAAATTAAAGGAAATAACAAATGAAAAGAAAAATAAAATTAAGTCAAATTATTTTAGATAAACAAAATCCTAGATTTAAGTCAAGAGACATTAATGAAGAAAATGTAGCTGATTTTATGGTTAAAAACAAATTATCCAAGACTATAGACATGGTCAAAGATATAATCAAAAATGGTTTAATGCCTCTAGATAATATAGCTGTAATAAAAGAGAACAATAAATATGTTGCTCTAGATGGAAATAGAAGGTTGTTAGCACTAAAAATAATTTGTGACAACACAAAATTCAACTACCTAAAAAGATTCAAGACATCTTAAAAGTAAATGTTAAAAAAATAGAAGAAAGAACAGCTAGTTTTGAAGAAATAGAAGTTTATGTATTTCATGATAGACAAGATGCTAAGAAAGCACTTGAAAGAAAACATACAAGTGATTTTGGTGGAGCAAGTCATCAGGATTGACCAACATTAGAGAAAAAGGCGTTTCAAGAAGAACCGTTTGCTATTTTTTTGATAGAGCAATGTAAAGAAGCAAACATAGATTATGATGATTTTACTGAGTTAGTCAAATACACTATATGAGAAAGGTTTTTTGCATCAGAATTTTCAAGAATGTGATTAGGAGTTAAATTCTTAGATAAAAACTATAGTGTTACAAATAAAAATCAGTTGCAAGAGAGATTAAAAGCCATTGTTCGTGCTACCAAAGATAAACAAATTAATTTTGCTTCAGTGAATAAAAAACAGATAAAGAAGAAACAATTAAAATTATAAATCAAAAGTATTTAAAAGATTCATCTTTCATTAAGGATGTAAAAGATACAAAAAAAAATAGAAAACAAAGCAAAGAAAGTTATCTTGCAAAGTGTAAGACTTACATAAAAAATGATAAAGTGTTAAATTTGATTAATCAAATTGATTTTTTGCCTTTAAAAAAATATAAAGAATTAATATCCTGCGCTGTAAGACCTATTATAGAAATATCATTGAATACATATATTACAAAAGTTTTAAAAAAATCAAATGGTTGGTTTGTAAAAAAGGAAAATACTTTAAAAGTGAAATTAACTAAAGTTATAAATCATATGGAGAATAAAGATATATCATCTCAAACTACATTAAAATTTTGAAAAATCAACCAGATAATTTTGTTTTAATGTGAAATGGGGATTTACATGATTCAATTTTTTCCTCTGGGAATTATGAACTTGAAGAGAATTTAAAAAGACTCTCTACTCTTTTGACAGAAGTGTGAAGCAGAATAGTGTTACAATGTGAACATGAAAAAAAATAAATATTTTCAATACTTTACTAGAAAAAATATTGAAGACAAATTCAAGTTTTAAAATTTATTTATAAATATAAAAGTCATAAATTGATAGATCCATTTGCAGGTAATGGAGATTTACTCAATTCTTTTTATTCTGTAAGAAAAAAAATTGGTTATGATATTGATGAAAGTATGAATTGAATCAAAAATGATTCATTAAAAAAAATTCCTAATACAAATAATGGTTTTGTAATAACCAATCCTCCTTATTTATCAAGGGTATCAAGCAAGAGAAAAAAAATTAATCATGATGCATTCTTAACTTCCAAAAGAAGTGATTTATACCAAATAGCTCTAGATAAGATTTTGGAATCCAAAATGCCGGGTGTTGCAATTGTTCCTGAAACATTCATAAACTCTAGTTATGATAAGAGTCACATTTACTCAATAACTATTTTAATACCTAACCCATTTCAGGATACTACAACACCAGTTTGCATAATTTGTTTTGATCCTAACAAAGAATTTATCAAAACCCAAATTTATAAAAATGAAGAATACAAAGGATCTTACAAAGAAATACAACATATAGCTACAAATATTCTAAAAGAAAATGTAAAAAGAAAGATCAAATTTAATGATCCTAAAGGAGAACTAGCTTTAGTTGGATATGATTCCTCATCTGGAAATACAATTCAATTCTTAATGTCTAATAAATTAAAATATAAAAGAGAAATTAAAATCTCTTCAAGAGTTATTTCAAAATTAATGTTCTTAATGAAATTATTGATCAGAAATTTGTAAATAAATTAAACAAAAAATTGCAGCAGTACAGAAAAAACACATATGATATTTTGCTTTCTCCTTTTAAAGGCAACTATAAAAATTAAACAACAATTTAACCAGAAGAAGAAGATTAGATTTTAGAACAGCAAGAGAAATTATAAATTCTGTTTAAAAATAATTTCAATTGAAATTCTTGAAATTAATAATCATGAATTAAATTGTTTGTAAGATTTTTTTAGTGCTCATATTTTTTTTGGCGACTAATAAAATTCTTGCTAGCATTCAATAAATTTAAAATTATTTTTACTTATAATATATTTATGACTTATCCAAAACTAAAAAATCTAACTAAAAAATGATCAACTATTGATTTATATAAAAAAATATCTTGAATTTTTTTAGATAGTGAAAGTAATGAAATGTATATTCAAGAAACTTTCATACTTATAAATGACTTAAAATTTTATAGATTAGACAACTCTTTATTTGATGATGATTCATTTCAATTTCTTAATGGACATACTGAATATTTAAATGCTCTTTATCATTATTTGTTACCTAAGAAAGAAGTTTTATGTTCAAAAGATGCTAGATTTAATTTTTATCAAGCTCATTTTTTGCAAGTTTTTAATGGTTTAAATCATTTCTTAGCTTTATTGTTAAAAAATAAAAACAAAAAGGAAGATATTTATTTTCTTAAAATATAGAAAATGCTATTTTAAGTAATATAGAAGAGAAGGTAAAAAAAGATAATATTCTTTTAAACCATCTTTTAATATTTATAAAAATGGATCATTACAAACTTTTGTGATTGTTAAGAAATGCATTTGTTCATAACTATATAAGTCCATCACATTTAATGGATATGTCTTTTTTATTAAAACTTGCAATCGCCTATGCATTAACAATATATTTTCATTTCAAACTTATTAAACAAAATGAATGGCAAAGTTATCCTGATTATGTAGAATTAATAATGAAAATATAGAAGATTTGAAAGAGAAAGAAATAGAATTTTAAAAAATTGAAAGAAAAAGTATTTCTAAATGCAACTGATGTAATTTAAAAAATACCCATCATATAAATTACTCTATAGGCAGGATTTCCAATATGCATCTTCGCTATGCCAACTGGCGTGGCCCTCATCAGGACTAACTAAAGTGTAAACCTAAATTTCCCTTTTTAATTGCATCATTTTTATTTTATAAATTAGATTCTCAATTTTCTCTCTAGCAATATAATTAATCTTTTAATCCTGTATTATTGATTTTTGCGTATTAATAGTTAATTTACCTAAAAATTCGTGATTTATATTAAAAGCTGATTAATAAGGTATTGCTTTATGTCCGAAAAATACATAATAATATGAAATCGAGGATTGGCGGATTTTAAATTAGGATAATCCAGTGAAAAAATATTTTAATTAAGACAACTAGTTCTTCAACAAATATTAGATTAAATTTTTGTTTAAAGCTTCTTTATCACAAATAAAATATAAAAAAGAAATTAATAAATTTCTACTTAATTTAGAAAAAATTTGGATTTCATTTAGGTTTAACATTTACTACCACAAATAATAGTGATTGACTTATTAAGTTATGGATCATAAACTAAAAACTTAACATTGTCTTCAACTATTTAGAAATAAATAAAGAAGTATACAAAAAATAACAAACAAATATCAAATATAATACTATAGGATAAATATACTATAAATAAAATTTATAAACACTTAGTAAAAATAGGAATCAAAAATGAAAATAGAAAAAAAAGAATATGAAAAAGGTTTAATTAATTCTCACTGGTATCCAAAATCATTAATAAAAAAATGAGGGACAAAAGAACTAGCTATATATAACCTTAAAACAAGAGAAACTCAATATACAACAGCTAAAAAAATATTTGCAACTAAAGCTAAAAATTTCAAAGATAATGAATCATTTAAATTTTACGAAAATGAAATTCAAAAGGATGAAGCCAAAATGCTTCAAATGTTCAAGTGAAAATCATATCAATTAAAAAAGACAAAAAAAATACTAGGAACTTTTAGAGGAGTAGATACTAATAATTTAATGATAACTAATTACCATACTTTCCCGATTGTTCATTACATTGCCAAATACTTAACAAGATCCAACAATCTTTTTTATGAGAGAAGTAAAAATAAATTTTGGTGGAGCAATGCCTACACCAAAAAATAAAAAATCTGTAAAACGATATGAATCATTCAGAGAAATCATACAATTTTATTAAAGAAAATAATGATCCAGATAGTCAAATATATAAAGAAATTAATTATATGAATATATTTAATAATATTTTAGATAGTTTTCAATCTATAATGAATTGAGAGAGATATCAAGTATAATTCTTATGTTCCAATAACAAGATTTGAACTAGCCGCTTCTTTATCAAATTTTAGAGCAGTATAATTCTTATGTATCCAATAACTGATTCCTAATTATGTAGCTATGAAGATTTATTTTAGAGCAGTATAATTACTTATGTTATCCAATAAACTAATGAAGCTTCACAAAATATAAGGAGCTTATTTTAGAGCAGTATAATTCTTATGTATCCAATAACGTATTGTCAGTGCAGCATTTGTTTTAGCCAATTTTAGAGCAGTATAATTCTTATGTATCCAATAACCAGTATTTGTCAAATTATCAGTGCTTTTGTATTTTAGAGCAGTATAATTCTTATGTATCCAATAACAAATGTGGAATTTTTAGGACATTCTACATATTTTAGAGTAGTATAATTCTTATGTATCCAATAACTGTGTTGTCCATAATCTAAAGTGTTGCCTATATTTTAGAGCAATTATAATTCTTATGTATTCCAATAACTGACTTACATTTTTTAATACCTGCTTTATCATTTTAGAGTAGTATAATTCTTATGTATCCAATAACTATTATTAATTGCATTAATAATATTTAGTAAATTTTAGAGCAGTATAATTCTTATGTATCCAATGACTAATTTTAAAAAAGCAGGTAATTTGTTTACAATTTCTTTAGTCTTGATGAGGTACCACGCCAGTTGGAGCAGCGAAAATGCATGCTGGAAATTTTGCCTATAGAGTAACTTTATTTAGTGGGTATTTTTTATTTAGAGTATTTTAAATTTATATAGTTGTTTATCGAATTAAATTTATGATATTCATTGGTATTAAAATTTTTCATGTTATTTTTGTTAGTATTTCGTTTGATTCGTAATTACTTTGAGTTAAAAATTTAATACTATTTAACTAATGTATTGTCTATTATTTGTCCAATTTATAAATTTTCTTACATTTTTCCAAAGTTTTTATTAAATCACTTTTATTAGAAAATAAAATATCTACTATTTCAGATGATCTAGATAAATCTACATTAAATAAATGAGATTCTCCATGAATAATTTTATCCAAAATACGAAAATAAATTTGTGATTTAAAGATTGTAAAATTATCTTCAATATTCAAATCTTCCATTTTTATATTTTGTTGTTTATTTTCTAACCACTTTTGTAAAATCTTCTTCAAAAATTATCTCTAATAGCATACAAATGATCTTTTGTATTTTCTCCATTAATATCAATATTAAGTCCATCCTTCTTAAACTGATTAGTTATTTTTCTGCAATCCTGTGTATTTTTAGATATATTCTTCATTATTTCTTTAAGAGCCTTATTAATTTTTTCATTTTGAAAACCTGGGTTCATTTTTTTAATTATTTTTTTAATACATTGAGAAATTGCTCTTAGTGCAATCAATTTAGTTCTTACTACTTTTGAATTTAGTAATTGAACATAATTTGATAAGTCATCTTCTAAATCAGATTGTGACAATAAATGTTTATCGCTATTATCTAAAAAGAAATAAATTTTATTTTTGTTGCATTCAAAACAATTATTTTTTTCGCATTTATCTTGTTCTTCTTTTCTTTCTTTGCATATTCCAAAATAACGTTGTACTTCTTTTAAAAATGCTTTCATGTGATAAAACATATACTTTATCTATATTTTCATTTTCAATAATTATTTTTTTAATAATGGAAATGGTTATGTTTACCTTGTTTAAAATCATAACTAGAAATAGGATCATCAAAGATTAACTGGTACTTCTTGATTTTATCATTTCTTTTTATAAAAGAAGCAATAAATAAGCAAAATGATATTATGTTCATTTCTCCATAGCTTACCCTTTTAAAAATATCTTCTTGTTGTATGATTGTATTTGATTGCTTATGCACTAATTTTAAATTACTTGAACTAGATTTTGACGATTCGATTTTGGTAGGAAGTAAGTCAATCTTGTATCCCAAATTATATAAATCGAGAATTTGATTCGCCAGTTCTGTAACTGATTCAACATTTTTTAGTATTTCAATTCACTTTTGTTTAAAAGTGAATTCGCCATCACCAATAGAGTTAATATGATCAACAAAATCTCTAATACTCTTCCCGAAAGATGATACATCATTAGAAAAATTAAAATCCTTAATTTCTATGTTGAAAAGATCTTCTAATGAAACACTTAAATTTTTCTCAAAATTAACATAACCAAAATTATTTTTAATCGCATAAAAATTACTTAGTATATTCTCCATATTACTTATATATTGCCAAAATCAGCTATGCATTTCTTCACTATATTCTCCTCAAACAAATTTATCTAAAAATTTAGCCATTATATTTTTGTGAATATCTCAATCTCTTCCATTAAATGAATGTAAACCCATTTCTTTATGAAAATATATTCGTATTTCTAAAAAGCCCTTCCCAAATTCTTGAATTTTATTAAGAAATTCTTTATAGTTAGTTTTAATTAATCTTACTCTTTGCACATTATAAGAAAAACTAACATAAGTTAATTCTTGTGTTGTTATTAATATTTCTTTGAGTTCCTCAATTTTTTTAAAATAATCTTTTATTTTTTCATTATTAAATTTAAAAAAATCGAATTCTAGTATTTGAGAAAATTTTGAACCTAAAATTTCTTGTCTTTTTGTTAATAATTCAAAATAGATTAGTAACTTTATTGTTTAAAAATTAATCTCAATGAACATTCCCTTTTATCAACTCTACTAAATTTTCAATCAAAAAACAGCATATCTGGATAATATAATTTTGTCTTTAACTCACCCAATTGCATCTTTATTACAATTTCAATTTTTTTTCCTCAAGAATATTTTGCAAACCATTTTTAAAAGAAGATTTTCCTGAACCATTAGGTCCATAAATCCCTATTATTTTGCTTTCTTGTATTCTTTCAAAATCTTTTTCCTTAATTTTTAATTCTTCTATTCCTTTAACACATTTCATTAAGCTCAAATTCTCTTGTTTCATATTTATCCTTTTTATTTTGAGTGTATAAATTTTTTAGATCTTTATGTTTAATTATATTGAATTTTAGTCTATTAAGTTTTTTGTATTTTAAAAAAATATATTTATTTTAATGATTTACATTTTTTTCATTTTAAAAAGTGAAATAAAATGTTGAGTTTATGACTTATGATTTCCAAAAAAATTTAGAGTAGTTGTGGTAGTAGATATCAAGTATCAGCAAAGTTAGATAGAAATTATTCCAAAAGTAAAGTAGAAATTCGTCAATTTCCTTCTTTTATTTAGTTTATTTGTGATAAAGAAGCTCAAAGCGAAAAGAAAATCTAATATTTGTTGAAGAACTTGTTGTTTTAATTACTTTAATTTAGAACCCAAAAATCCTTGATCTCATATTGTTATCTGGTTTTTTAAAATAGAGTAGTAGCAATTAATTAACTTCTGATATAAATCGCCGATTTTTTGGTAAATAAATTATCAATATGCAAAAAGCAATAATAAAGAATTACAAGATTAATTATACTGATAGAGAAAAATTTAGAATCTAATTTGTAAAAAAAATTATGGAAAAAGAAAGATGTTAATGGCAAGTTAAAAGGTAACACTTTTACTTAATTATATAGAAGAAATTAAGTCTTCTTTTGGTATTGTAAATAATTTTGTGTAAACATCCTTAATGACTATCTCAAAATATGAAATAATTATAGAAAGGATGTTTTATTATGAAAAAAGAAAAAGATTTTGGTGATGAGTTATATGATTTAATGAAAAGCACAATATTCCCATGAAAAATGCAGAGGAAATGATGAGTGATGTCATAAAATCTATAGCTAAACCAATTGAATCAGCCTTAAAAGCTGAATTAGATATGCACTTAGGTTACAAAAAAAATCATCTGAGTGATAATAAAAATTATAGAAATGGTTACTCTAATAAAACTGTTAAATCATCTCTTGGAGATTCTAGAATAAGTATTCCCAGAGATAGGGATGGTAGTTTTGAACCACAACTCATTAAAAAGAATCAAACTTCAATTAACCAAATTGAAAGTAAAGTGATTTTTATGTATGCCAAGGGTCTTAGTACAAGAGACATTTCAGATACTATTCATGAAATATATGGCTTTGGATTAGATCCAACAACAATCAGTAAAATAACAGACAAAGTAATGCCTGACATCGAGGAATTTAAAACTAGAAGATTAGAGAAAACATATGCAACTGTTTTCATTGATGGTATGAGATTTAAGACTAGAGAAGATGGTTATTCAAAAGAGGTTTCAGTATACATTGCAATGGGCATTACAATGAACGGAATGAAACAAGTTTTAGGTTTTTACATTGGAGAATCTGAAACTTCAAAAATACTGGTTAACAGTATTAAATGATCTTAAGGATAGGGGAATTGAAAGAATTTTAATTGTGGCTTCTGATAATTTACCAGGAATTTCTAAGGCTATAAAAGCTGTATTTCCAAAAAGCGATATTCAAAAATGTGTTGTTCACCAAATTAGAAACAGCACCAAGCATGTGAATTATAAAGATCTTAAAGATTTTTGCAATGATATGAAAAAAATATATAAAGCTTCAAATCTTGATCAAGCACTTCAAGGGTTAGATTATTTTGAGAGTAAGTGAAATAATAAATATGCTTATGCCACAAAATCATGGAGAAAAAATATTGAGGAATTAACAACATATTTTAACTATCCTAGTGAAATTAGAACGCTTATTTATACACACAAATCCCATTGAAAATTTAAATAGAAATATTAGAAAATATACCAAAAACAAATCTAGTTTTTTCAAATGAAAAATCTTTGACTAAATCACTCTATTTATCAATTGCTCAAACTACTAAAAAATGAAGTAAGCCAATTCACAATTGAGGCATAATTTTAAACTAGTTATCCATCATATTTGATATAGAAGTGTAATTTAATTTAGAAATATAACAAAAGAAAAAAGAGTATTACATAAACTTTAAAAGTTATTTTTGTTGTACTCTTTTTTTATATATAATAAATTTGTCATTTTGGTAAATCAAATTAATAAAGAGAATTTGAGTTTACACAAAATAAATTACACTTCCTCCAAATTTTCTTCTTCATCTATAAAATTTTGGCAAACTATCTCTAACAATAAGTCAATTATCTTTAAGATTTACTTTTTCTCTTCTTATATTTGCTTTTTAAGAAAATCTATATTTTCATTAATTGATTTTAAATCTAGATTAGGCTTAAGTATTAAATTTAATTTACTTGTGTCTTGAATTTTATTGTTCATTTTTCCAACTAGATTACTCATTGTTGTTAGTTGAACATATTTATTAGTGTTTTTGAATTGAACAACTGCATCATATGGTTCGTTAGTTTTAGAAACTTTTAATGCATTATGGAATAAATTATCAGAATTTGTTTTACCTTCCATAACAAGTTTTTTAAACATTTGAAATTGTTTTTTTTCATTTTGATTCATAAAGTCATTTTATCAATAATTTATCTTCTTTTAAATCTTCTAAATTAAGAAAAATCAAACTTAATTATGAGTAAAATTGCATCTTAAATTTTTATGAGTTATTTTCTTACAAAATTATGTAGCAAATTATTCCTAGATTTGACCTACTTATTAAAGATTTTATTAGCAAAGTTCATTAAAAAATTTGAAGAGAATTGTTTATAATTTACTTAGTCCTGATGAGGGGCCACGCTAGTTGGCGCACCGACGGTGTAAACTAGAAATCCTGCCTATAGAGTAATTTATATGGTGGGTATTTTTTTATCTATTTTTAAAGTTTCTATTTTAAGAATAACATCTATACTTGTAGGACCTGAAGATAATAAACAATTTATTTCTCTTTCTTTTGTAATAGTATTGAATTTCACTAATATTTTTTGGATCATATACTTCATAAAGATTAGAAGGTGCAAATATTTTTTCTCCATTTCAAATATCTATAAATTTGGAAATGGATGCACTTGTTTTTATTCATTTACCTATTACAATGTTTTTCAAATAGTTCTCTTTTTCAAATATTTTAAAATAGAAAACAATTTTCCTACTAATATATATTGACCTGGAGATACTCTGAAAAATAGATACATTCATTTTCGATTTGGATTATTCCTAATGGAGGATATACCAATGGAAGGTATGCGGAAATTGTCATTAATGCAATGCAATAAGTAGATATATTGTCTCCCATAATGAAATTCATTAAGATTTGGA
>JASGCC010000670.1:33004-63836 GCA_030067915.1 Hydractinia echinata
AAAAATGTCAAACGGGCAAGTTAAAAGGTAACAGTTCAACGGCAAGTTAAAAGGTAACACTTTTTATAAAATTAATAAAGAGGTAGAAATGAAGTTTATAAATAAAACAGCTTTTAGACTAGATGTTATAAGAACTTATTATAAAAGAGGTCAGAATCTTACTAAAACACAACTTGCAAGGAAAATGGAATAAGTAGAAAAAGCTTATATCAGCTTTAAAACAATATAAATTAAGCAGCTCATTAAATTCTTTTAAAAGAAGTTACCCAAATAATAAAGTTAGAGCAAAAACTAGAAAAAACATTACAAGTGAATTTGGAAACTAATAAAAGGATTAAATAAAAACAGAAATGAAACAATATATGTTCCAACATTTAAAATGGCCTATAACTTTTCCAAATATTCTCTTGAAGTCTCCTTAAGAACTTATCAAAACATTTTAAAATCAAACAATATATATGTACCAAGTTGTAAGAGAAGTACCAAAAAGAAGATTAGAAAAAGAATAAAATTATCCAAAAACAAACAACAAATTATTAACATGGATCTCATTGATGATTTAGAAAGCCTAAAAGGAAAAAGAATTTATAAAGGCAAAAGAGGTCATTTTGGTTTATCTGTTGAACTTGATGCTTGCGAACATGCTTGGATTAAAGACGAGAAATTTCACATCTATAAAGCTGTTGATAGTTTTACAGGAAAAGTAATTGCAATTCATGCTGAAAAAGAAGAAACTGGCAAAGGATATCTTTCAATATTAAGACAAATACTTACCAATTATGGTAAGCCAAGATTAATAATTACAGATAAAAGAACCTGCTTTTGAAATGGTTTAGAAGCAAATAGTCATGTAGCTAAAATCATAAAAAACCTAGACATTGAAATCTTTTCTTCATCTGATCCAACATCTAAACCCAATGTTGAAAGATCATTTCGTAATTCACAACAGCTTTTTCCCATGTTATTCAACACTCTTAAAATTATGTCCTTTAAACAAATGAATAAAAATAAGGAACTCATAATTCAGGAATACAATCAATACTATAATAAAAACAAAACCATTACCGAATCATCATTTATTGATTGTCCAGTTTCTGAAATTGATGAAAAGCTTAATTTCCAAATTCAAAGGAAGGTCACAAAAGGGAACTTTGTGTCTATTAGTGAAAAAAAATATGCTCCTTTTAATGACAAATCAGAGAATATTATGAATGATGACATCAAAATAACAATTTATTCAAGTGATATCAATAACTTATTTATCTTAATAAATTCTAAAAGAATATTTTTAAAGGAATTGAGTGATGCAGAAATCATTGAACCAGTTACTAGAGAATATAAAAAATTAGAATTCGAAAAAAGAAAGCAAATGAGTTTTAATAATATGCTTGACGAGAAACTTATCAAATTAAATAAAAAAGAGATAGAAATTAACATTATCTTAAACAAATTGAAAAAAGAAAAAGAAGACTTAATTTCTTCTATATAATTAAGTAAAAGTGTTACCTTTTAACTTGCCATTAACAAGTTTTTTCAAACTTTTGTCAATTAAAAAGCTATTAAAATTTTTAACTCCACCTAAATAACTATTAAGATCTTTGTAGGTTATAACTGTCTTAGTTTGTAATTCAAGTCATGATAATAAGGTGTCCTTGTCTTCAACTTCAAAAACTTTCATCTTTTTTGAATTACCAGCATTTCTAGCATTCCAACATTAACTTTTTTTACAATTTCATTTGTAATAAAATACAAATCTAAATTTGAGTAATTTTTTAAATAATCTAAGTTGTCAAATCCTACAACAACTATTTCTAACCTACCATTACTATAGTCATTTAAAAATCTTAAAATAATTTGAATTTCAGCATCTTTTACCATTCGGTCTTCAATTTCTACAACTGATTTTAGAAGTTTGAAATATTCAGTCTTAATAGACAAAAAATTCATTTCTAGCTTTTGTTCTAAATTGTTAATTAGTTGTACAAAAATTTTTCATTAAGAATTTTACTAGCAACATTTTCCTCTTGCTGGCTAATAAAATTCACGAAAGATGAATCATGTTTAATCATAAATATTTCAGACAATTTAGTGCATGGCGTTAAAATAAAAATTTTTTTGTTTTGCACCATTATATTTTTTAATACCTGAAAAATATTTTTAGTTCAAATGATTTTATTAGATAAATTGTTAATTTCCTTGTCATAAATTTTCATCAATTTTAATATACCTTTCTCCATTATTAATAGTTTCGTTAATGTTTTTGTTTCCTCTTAGCAACTTCATGTCATGAAACTGCCTTTCAGTTATTACAAATGATCGTATATTCCCTCTTGCAGGAATAATTTTCAGTAAGTGTTTGTATTCATATTGATACTTGGTGATAGCATTAATTGTTTTGTAATATAGTGAATATTGCAGCATGATATAACCTCTTTTAACAATGTTTTTATGAAAATGTTGGTAATCTCTAGTCATTTCACCTGAACTCATGGGTAAGTCATACATTAAAATTATTTTCATGTATTGACTCATTCCCATCCATTTCCTGAAATTAAACTATCTACACATTTATCCATTGCATTGTTAATAAATTCTACCTTGTTTTTAATCTCACTTTAGCTGTTATAGCTTTGATAAGTTCTTCCTTAATTTCTCAGGAAAAAAGATCTGCATTAGCATTTTTATGAACAATTTTATCCACAATAATTCTAAATGGCTCCATAACATCTGAAGCTAAAGCAAAAAAATTGTGAAAGGATTTATGAAATAAAGAAATTCGACAATCCAATCCTTTTTTGACAATGGATTTAATCGCCATAGCCCTTAGTAAAGCATAACCATAATTTAACATGGAATTAATTACTGGAAAATGAACAGCTTGATAATCCCTTTTAAATTTAATGCCAAAAAGTAGGTGCCAGTAAACCTTTGCTGCATGACCTTCGCGATTAGTAACATCAAAAAATTTGACATTTTTAATTGCTTTTTGAAAGAAAACATCATTGGACCCAAATGGTTACTTTCTTGAAGGTAGTTAAACTGGTTTTGAATTTTATTACAAATAATTTCTTTTCATAAATGACCTTTGTAGATGTTAGTTCACTGTAACTGTTTTTCCAAAATTTTTTAAAGACATATGATTTCCCTGCACAGCATAAATGTAACTAGCAGGTTCATGTTTGTTATTGAAAGTAATAATTAACCCATTATTGCGTGTTATAGCATTTATGAGTTGAACAGACAAGTTAAGTTTGTAACTATCTAGTAGTAAAATATCAATGTCACTAATATTAACAAGAATTTTTTTCTCTCACCTTTTAATGATTAAGTTATTTAAGTAAAGTTTTAAATGATCGCTTGTGTTGATCTCAATAATTCTTCAGCCCATTTTTTTTACATAAGAAAAGTACTACTTTAAATTTTGTTTTTAAGTCAAATTCCTAAATTGGATACACTTTAATTTTAACCTGTTTACTTTTATAGCTTTTAAAAAAAAAAAAACTCCCACTTAAAAAGTAGGGAGTTTTAAAAGGTATATTGACTTATTTACTTGTAAATTTTTGTACCTTTATTTTCAGCAATGACTTGACTAGCTTCTTGAAGCTTGCCAATGTAAGAAGGCAAACCAGTTAAAGAAGTAAATTCTAGTGCGGCTTGAACTTTAGGTTCATAGAACCTTCAGCAAATTCATTGTTTTCTAAGTACTTTTGAAGTTCAGTAGCACTAACTTTTTCAAGTAACTTTTCCTGAGGAGAGTTAAAATTAAGAATAACATTTGAAACTGCTGTTAGAATCACAAAAGAGTCTGCTTTAATAAGTTCAGCAATTTTAGCAGCTGTAAAATCCTTGTCAATAACAGCTGCAGTAGGAACAAGTTGACCTTGATCTAGATAAACAGGAATGCCGCCACCTCCACCACAAATTGTAATTGTGTTTTGTTCAACCATTTGCCTAATTAGTTTTTTTTCAACAATATCTACTGGTTTAGGTGAAGGAACAACCCGTCGAAAACCACGACCAGCATCTTCCTTCATAACTCAGCCATTTCCTTAACTAAATGCTCAACCTGTTTGCGCTCGTAAAAAGGCCCATGGTTTTGAAGGATTTTTAAAAGCAGGATCACTTGATTTAACAAGAGTTTGGGAAATTAAGGTGACAACATCTGCTTGTTTTTTATGTTTAGCTAAACTATTTAAAATAGCATTTTGAATGTCCAAACCAATGTATCCTTGGGACATAGCTCCTGCACTACTCAAAGGCATTTTTTCTGGAATGATACCTGCTTTTACGGCACTAGCAAAAGCATTTAAAATCATCCCAACTTGTGGACCATTACCATGACAAATAGCTATCTTGTGTCCCTTTAAATGAAGATCAACAATCATTTCGGCAGTTGTTTCTAACGCTTTTTTTTGCTCTGTAGGAGTGCTGCCAAGTGCATTACCTCCTAATGCAATAACAATTTTAGCCATTTAGAAAATGCTACCTGATTGTGCAATACCAGCAAAAATAATGATTAATAATGTAGCCATAACTGTAAGAGCTGCTGCAAAACGTCACACTTTTTTAATTCAAAAAGGAAAAGGAATATTTGCATACTGAGTATATCCCATTAGAGCTGCTGAAGTTGGGGAAATTAAATTAACAATTCCAGAAGCAAAAATAAAGGCTAAAATAATTAAACCAAGAGCAGCTGTTTGATTAGCTCCTGTAAAGGAAACTACAGCAATATTAGCAAAAATAGGAATAAAAGCAGTAGCAAAGCCAGAAGTAGAAGGGACAAAGAAAGACAAAATAATGGATAAAATAAATATTATAACCGCAAAACCTATTAAACCAATGTTGCCCATATCCTTAGCTGAATTAGCAATAAGTAGACCAATGTTAGATTTATCCAAAATAATTCCTAAACCAGCTGCTGTAGCTATTATAAGAGATACTGTTAAAACATCTTTAGAACCATTAATAAATGTTGAAATAAAAGTGTTTTCCTTATTTTCATCTTTGGAAATAAAATCATTATGATTAATAGCAAACACCAATAGTGCAACTGCAAAAAAGACACCAGAGATGGAAATGAAATATCATCCGCCTCAACCATCTTCTCACATTGAACTTGTTGCTAATCAAAAAAAGTACTTATCAGCATTTTTTGTAGAATTTCCTAAATTTGTTTTGCCTATTCAATCACTTCATGGAAGATAAGCTAAAATTAATAGCACAAAACTAAGTACAAAAATAGTTAAGGTGATTTTTCTTCTAAGGGTAAATTTAAATTTATCTTCTTTAGCAAATTTAGCCTCAATTTTTTGTTGGTCAATACCTTTTAAAGAGTATTTGCCTTTCTTAGTTTGAAGAGCAACATAAGTCACAAATGCAATTGCTAAAGGCATAAATAAAACTCATGATAATCATCTAGTTCCCATCATAGTGCTTGCCTGAAAAGATTTTTGTACATCATTGATAGCTTCTGTAGCAGCTCCTGTTGCAAAGGGGTTAACTGTCGAAGCTAGCACTCCTACACCAGCGCCAAGTAAAATCGTTAAAATAGCAGTAAAAGATCCATATCCTGCTTTTACAAAAACAGGAATTAAGATAGGGAAAAAGGCAATTGTTTCTTCCCACATTCCGTAAGTTGTACCACCTAGTCCAAAAATAATCATTAAGGATGGCACAAGCAAAATTTCTTTTCCCTTTAATTTTTTGACTAGAAGGGAAATAGCAGCATCGATTGCTTTAGTGCGTGCCATCACATTTAAAAGCCCTCCTAAACATAGGATAAAGAGAATAATTTGTGCTTTATCAACAAAACCATGTCAAAGAGAAGTTAAAGTATCTAAAAGACCTAAACCTTTGATTTGAACAGTCTCGGTTTCACCTTTCACCCATTTAATAGTATCAATATTTGCTGCTTTAAAAATTCAGGACAGAATAATAAAGAAAATAATGAGTAAAAAGATAATTGAAAACGAAGATGGTATGTAAAATCGACGTTTTCGTTTTGTTGTTTGTGTTTCCATACATTTTCCTTTCTTGGTATTAATTTAAATACCGATAGTAGCCAACATAATGGCTTTAATTGAATGTAAACGATTTTCAGCCTCTTCAAAAACAACTGAGTGCTGAGAATTGAAAACTTCATTGGTTACTTCAAACTCCCCGTTTTTAACACTAGGGAAAGTAGCACCATAATCAAGAGCTTTTTGCTTACCGGTAGTAGTTTCTAAATCGTGAAACGCAGGTAAACAGTGCATAAATAAAACATGTGGTTGAGCATTTTGTAGCATCTTCATGTTAACCTGGTAGTTATGCAAAAGTTTTAAACGACTAGTTCAATCAGTTTCACCCATTGAAACTCAAACATCTGTGTAAATAACATCTGCCAGATGGGTGGCTTTTTGCCAGTCAGTTTCCAGGGAGATACTACCACCACTTTGGCTAGCAAAATTTTTGGCAACTTCAACAAGAGCACTTGCAGGGTGTAATTCCTTAGGTGCCAGCAAGGTAAAATTTAAACCAAGTTTACTTGCTGTGACCATAAGTGAATTGGCCACATTATTGCGTCCATCTCCTACAAAAACAAGTTTTCTACCTTTTAATTTTCTACCTAGGTACTCTTGCATAGTCATAAAGTCTGCAATCATTTGGGTTGGATGCCAGCTATCAGTAAGTCCATTTCAAACAGGAACTCCAGCATGCTTACCTAAAATTTCTACATCTTGATGATCATATCCTCGAAACTGAATACCATCAAACATTCTCCCAAAAACTTTAGCAGAATCTTCAACTGACTCTTTTTTGCCGAACTGGGAGCCAGAAGGGCCAATGTAAACAGTGCTCATTCCTAAATCTGTAGCACCTACTTCAAAAGCACAGCGAGTACGTGTAGAATCCTTTTGAAATAAAAGTACTACTGATTTACCTTCTAGTGGTTTGTTTAAAATACCACTATACTTTTGTTTTTTAAGATCATGGATAAGTTCAAAAGAAAAAGAATTTCTTCTGCACTAAAATCCACTATCTTTAAAAAGTTTCTTTGTTTTAAATTTTTCATTTTTTATTTGAAATCCTTTTTAGAGTTCTTCTCTTTCCAGAGGCATACTCATACAACGTGGACCACCTCGACCTCTAGAAAGTTCTGATGAAGGAATTTTAATAATTTCTACTCCTTCTTTTTCTAAAAGTTCGTTGGTGATTTTGTTACGGTCATAAACAATAATTTTTCCGGGTGAAATAGCTAAACTATTAGCACCATCGTTTCATTGTTCTCTTTTAGATCTTAAAGGAGAACCTCCACCGACTACAAAAGTACGCACATCAGGAGCCACATACTTCTGTAAAATGTCCTTAATAAGACCTACTTGCTTGTTAGTCTTTGATCTTGTTATTTCATAGTAAGTATAATGTAGCAAGTTCATATCCATATCAATTGAAAACTTTTTGTGATCAATTTGAGTTAGTACTGTGTCTAAATGCATAGTTGCATGACCTTTAGGAATCTCAATAGCAACTAGTGTTTGAAAAAGAGGGTAAATACTAAATAATTTAGTAGCTAATTTTTGAATTCCTAAAGCATTTGTACGTTGAGATAAACCAACCAAAATTGTTTTTTCATTGAGTACAAGAATATCACCGCCTTCAGTTGTTCCTTTTGTTGTAAAATTTTCATCACTTAATCTAGGAGTTGTTTTAAATAAAGGGTGATAGTCTAAAACAAACTGGATGTAAATAGCTTCTCTTTTTCGAGTTTTAGCTCACATATTATTCACAAGAGCTCCATCATAAATACAAGCCATAGGATCTCTCTGAAATAAAATGTTAGGAATAGGATCTATGTAAATGGGATAATCATCACTACTAGCCACCATATCAATAAATGTAGGTTGAAAATCCGGTTGGATATCTCTTTTAGTGATCCCTGCAATTGTAGCTTGTACCAGTTCCAGGTTGTTTTTAATACTATGCAAGTAATTGGTGCATGCTGTTGCAATTGACTTGTTTAAAATATGTGCCTGTGTTAAAAACTGGTTAATAAATTCGTTTCTAAGCTCGACACTAGAATCTAGTACTTCAGCAACAAGTTCAGCAATATAAAAAACTTCGACCTTGTTTTCTAATAATTTTTGGACAAAAAAATTGTGTTCTTCCTGCGCTTTTTCTAAATGCATAATATCATCAAATAAGAGGCGCTCAAATAATTCAGGATAAATTCTTTCGACTTCCTTACCTGGTTTGTGAACTAACACTTTTTTTAGTTTGCCAATTTCACTTTTAACTTTTATGTTCATAAGTGTCCTTCTGAAGAAGTAAAATTAAAATCTTCTTCCACAAGTTTGGAGTAATCCAAGACTTGCACTTTAATTATATAACTTTTTAAAAACGCAAACACTAAATATGGATAATAGAGGAGCAAATGGCTTGCCTTGAACAATAATTGATAAAGGAAATTACTTAATTGTATTCTTTGCTGCTTAGCACAAATAGGATTTTGATATGAATACTAAAAAATCAGAGTTTATAGAAAAAAACACAAATAATGATCTTACTTTAGTAAATAATTAGTATTCTAAAAGGTTGAATAAAGTATAAAATAGGCTACTAAAGTTAAAATTATAGATAGTTTCTAATGAAAAAATAGCAAAAAAGTGAAAAATTGAACTTAAAAACTATTCAAAATTTATAAGAAGATCCAAAATATTTTTAAAACAAGAATAAAATTCCAATTAATTCACTTGCCAGAAGCAGATGGAAACCACCTGATCGATTTTTAAATGATGCCCTTCTCTAAATTTAATATTTGTAATTAAAGCATTATAAAAAAGCAAACCTTAAAATAGGTTTACCTATCTATATAATGTATAACACTAAATTTTTAAAATACTTTTTAATCTAATTAAACATTTATAAAAACTTTTCAATAATTATTCTTTGTAAGTAAAGAAAAGTTTGTCATTAGTTCAAAAATATTCTTTTACTTTCAAAGTATTTTAGTCTTTTTTATTATTTTTTACAATTGTTCAAATTTTACTTGTTCACAATTTTGGTCTTGTAGTCAAAGAAGATTTTACGTTTTTTCAAACAATATCTTTTATGTCGCTAGGTCATTTATCAACCTGACTCACATCTACACCTTGAAGCCTAGAACCTGAGATTTTAAAACTAGAAATATCGTCTTTAAAAGGATTACCCTCGCCATTTGGTCCAAATTTAACTCCCATTCAATTAATGCCACTTAGATCAATAGATCATTTAGTAACCTTGCTAACATCTACTTCTTTGAGGTGAGAACCCGAGATTTTAAAACTAGAAATATCATCTTTAAATGGAGTAGTAGTACTTGAAAGACCTTTTACTCCATCTCAATTAATTCCACTTAAATCAGTAGGTCATTGATCCACTAGAGAAACATCAATTCCTTTTAGTTTAGAATTACTTATTTGGTGACTAGAAATATCTCCTTGAAATGGTGTATTGGTACTTGTCAATTCAATTATGCCATCTCAATTAATGCCTCTTAAATTAATAGGCCATTTAGTTACTGGAGAAATATCAATTAATTTTAGTTTAGAATTATTTATTTGGTAAGTAGAAATATCACCTTTGAAAGGGTTACCCTCACCATTTTGTCCAAATTTAGCTCCCATTCAATTAACTCCACTTAAATTAGTAGGTCATTTAGTCACTAGGGAAACATCAATTCCTTTTAGTTTAGAATTATTTATTTGGTAAGTAGAAATATCACCTTTGAAAGGTTACCCTCACCATTTGTCCAAATTTAGCTCCCATTCAATTAATGCCACTTAGATCAATAGACCATTTAGTAACCTTGCTAACATCAACTCCTTCAAGTTAGAACTGATATTTAAAACTAGAAGCATCTTCTTTAAATGGGGTGTTAGAATTTAAAAGACCTGACACTCCAACCAATTAATAAACTTTAAATCCTGTGGTCACTTAGTAACCTTGCTGACATCCACTCCTTTCAAATTTACTTTTGCACTTGCACTTCCAAATATTTGGTAAGTAGAAATATCACCTTGAAATGGGGTGTTGTTGCTTGTTAGTCCAACTACTCCATCTCATTTGATACTTCTTAAATTCTTTGGTCATTTAATCACTTGTGAAACATCAATCCCACTAGGAAAGGAATAAGCAACTGTGGCATCCTTGGATAAATCACCTAAGTTTAATTTAACTGCCTTATTAATTTGAAACTGATGGTGTTTTTTATATTGCATTATATTGTTTGGTGTTTGGATGATTCCAATGTTGGTCTCTGAGAAATAAGGCAAATTATCATATGTGATGTTCAACTCTTTGGAGATATTTGCTAACTCTAATAAAACAGTGTACTTGATTATTCCTTTTTGATCATTAGATTCAAGTGAATCAGGTTTTACTTTGTAAGTTATTTCTTTCTTGCTTGGATCTTCTAACTTGCTTTTGTCTAACTTAATGTTAGTGACTCAACTTGGATTGATAAGTTGTAAGTTCTTTTGCTGCACATTTTCTGCATATTGTAAACCAACACTGTCTATTAGTCTAACATCCTCGATTTTAACTGAATCAATTGTGTTTTGAGGATTAGATTCTTTTTTTCCTTTAACTTTTGATTCATCATTTGCAGAATTATGAACAACTATTGGTGTAACAATTGTTATCGTCAAAATCAAAACTCCCGAAATAATAGCTATTAACTTATTTTTAAATGTCATATTTTTTATTGTCATATTTTTTCCTATCTTTTTAGTGGTAAATTTAGTGAATGTTGAACTCAAAATAAATTATAAATTATTTTTGACATAAAGTAAGTTTTTTATCCAAATTTTGTCAACGGCAAATTAAAAGGTAACACTTTTTATAAAATTAATAAAGAGGTAGAAATGAAGTTTATAAATAAAACAGCTTTTAGACTAGATGTTATAAGAACTTATTATAAAAGAGGTCAGAATCTTACTAAAACACAACTTGCAAGGAAAATGGAATAAGTAGAAAAAGCTTATATCAGCTTTAAAACAATATAAATTAAGCAGCATTAAATTCTTTTAAAAGAAGTTACCCAAATAATAAAGTTAGAGCAAAAACTAGAAAAAACATTACAAGTGAATTTGGAAACTAATAAAAGGATTAAATAAAAAAGAAATGAAACAATATATGTTCCAACATTTAAAATGGCCTATAACTTTTCCAAATATTCTCTTGAAGTCTCCTTAAGAACTTATCAAAACATTTTAAAATCAAACAATATATATGTACCAAGTTGTAAGAGAAGTACCAAAAAGAAGATTAGAAAAAGAATAAAATTATCCAAAAACAAACAACAAATTATTAACATGGATCTCATTGATGATTTAGAAAGCCTAAAAGGAAAAAGAATTTATAAAGGCAAAAGAGGTCATTTTGGTTTATCTGTTGAACTTGATGCTTGCGAACATGCTTGGATTAAAGACGAGAAATTTCACATCTATAAAGCTGTTGATAGTTTTACAGGAAAAGTAATTGCAATTCATGCTGAAAAAGAAGAAACTGGCAAAGGATATCTTTCAATATTAAGACAAATACTTACCAATTATGGTAAGCCAAGATTAATAATTACAGATAAAAGAACCTGCTTTTGAAATGGTTTAGAAGCAAATAGTCATGTAGCTAAAATCATAAAAAACCTAGACATTGAAATCTTTTCTTCATCTGATCCAACATCTAAACCCAATGTTGAAAGATCATTTCGTAATTCACAACAGCTTTTTCCCATGTTATTCAACACTCTTAAAATTATGTCCTTTAAACAAATGAATAAAAATAAGGAACTCATAATTCAGGAATACAATCAATACTATAATAAAAACAAAACCATTACCGAATCATCATTTATTGATTGTCCAGTTTCTGAAATTGATGAAAAGCTTAATTTCCAAATTCAAAGGAAGGTCACAAAAGGGAACTTTGTGTCTATTAGTGAAAAAAAATATGCTCCTTTTAATGACACGAATCAGAGAATAATTATGAATGATGACATCAAAATAACAATTTATTCAAGTGATATCAATAACTTATTTATCTTAATAAATTCTAAAAGAATATTTTTAAAGGAATTGAGTGATGCAGAAATCATTGAACCAGTTACTAGAGAATATAAAAAATTAGAATTCGAAAAAAGAAAGCAAATGAGTTTTAATAATATGCTTGACGAGAAACTTATCAAATTAAATAAAAAAGAGATAGAAATTAACATTATCTTAAACAAATTGAAAAAAGAAAAAGAAGACTTAATTTCTTCTATATAATTAAGTAAAAGTGTTACCTTTTAACTTGCCATTAACATCTTTCTTTTTCCATAATTTTTTTACAAATTAGATTCTAAATTTTTCTCTATCAGTATAATTAATCTTGTAATTCTTTATTATTGCTTTTTGCATATTGATAATTTATTTACCAAAAAATCGGCGATTTATATCAGAAGTTAATTAATTGCTACTACTCTATTTTAAAAAACCAGATAACAATATGAGATCAAGGATTTTTGGGTTCTAAATTAAAGTAATTAAAACAACAAGTTGTTCAACAAATATTAGATTTTCTTTTCGCTTTGAGCTTCTATATCACAAATAAACTAAATAAAAGAAGGAAATTGACGAATTTCTACTTTACTTTTGGGATAATTTCTATCTAACTTTGCTCATACTTGATATCTACTACCACAACTACTCTAAATTTTTTTGGAAATCATAAGTCATAAACTCAACATTTTATTTCACTTTTTAAAATGAAAAAAATGTAAATCATTAAAATAAATATATTTTTTTTAAAATACAAAAAAACTTAATAGACTAAAATTCAATATAATTAAACATAAAGATCTAAAAAATTTATACACTCAAAATAAAAAGGATAAATATGAAACAAGAGAATTTGAGCTTAATGAAATGTGTTAAAGGAATAGAAGAATTAAAAATTAAGGAAAAAGATTTTGAAAGAATACAAGAAAGCAAAATAATAGGGATTTATGGACCTAATGGTTCAGGAAAATCTTCTTTTAAAAATGGTTTGCAGAATATTCTTGAGGAAAAAAATTGAAATTGTAATAAAGATGTAATTGGGTGAGTTAAAGACAAAATTATATTATCCAGATATGCTGTTTTTGATGAAAATTTAGTAGAGTTGATAAAAGGGAATGTTCATGAGATTAATTTTTTAAACAATAAAGTTACTAATCTATTTGAATTATTAACAAAAGACAAGAAATTTTAGGTTCAAAATTTTCTCAAATACTAGAATTCGATTTTTTTAAATTTAATAATGAAAAAATAAAAGATTATTTTAAAAAAATTGAGGAACTCAAAGAAATATTAATAACAACACAAGAATTAACTTATGTTAGTTTTTCTTATAATGTGCAAAGAGTAAGATTAATTAAAACTAACTATAAAGAATTTCTTAATAAAATTCAAGAATTTGGGAAGGGCTTTTTAGAAATACGAATATATTTTCATGAAGAAATGGGTTTACATTCATTTAATGGAAGAGATTGAGATATTCACAAAAATATAATGGCTAAATTTTTAGATAAATTTGTTTGAGGAGAATATAGTGAAGAAATGCATAGCTGATTTTGGCAATATATAAGTAATATGGAGAATATACTAAGTAATTTTTATGCGATTAAAAATAATTTTGGTTATGTTAATTTTGAGAAAAATTTAAGTGTTTCATTAGAAGATCTTTTCAACATAGAAATTAAGGATTTTAATTTTTCTAATGATGTATCATCTTTCGGGAAGAGTATTAGAGATTTTGTTGATCATATTAACTCTATTGGTGATGGCGAATTCACTTTTAAACAAAAGTGAATTGAAATACTAAAAAATGTTGAATCAGTTACAGAACTGGCGAATCAAATTCTCGATTTATATAATTTGGGATACAAGATTGACTTACTTCCTACCAAAATCGAATCGTCAAAATCTAGTTCAAGTAATTTAAAATTAGTGCATAAGCAATCAAATACAATCATACAACAAGAAGATATTTTTAAAAGGGTAAGCTATGGAGAAATGAACATAATATCATTTTGCTTATTTATTGCTTCTTTTATAAAAAGAAATGATAAAATCAAGAAGTACCAGTTAATCTTTGATGATCCTATTTCTAGTTATGATTTAAACAAGGTAAACATAACCATTTCCATTATTAAAAAAATAATTATTGAAAATGAAAATATAGATAAAGTATATGTTTTATCACATGAAAAGCATTTTTTAAAAGAAGTACAACGTTATTTTGGAATATGCAAAGAAAGAAAAGAAGAACAAGATAAATGCGAAAAAAATAATTGTTTTGAATGCAACAAAAATAAAATTTATTTCTTTTTAGATAATAGCGATAAACATTTATTGTCACAATCTGATTTAGAAGATGACTTATCAAATTATGTTCAATTACTAAATTCAAAAGTAGTAAGAACTAAATTGATTGCACTAAGAGCAATTTCTCAATGTATTAAAAAAATAATTAAAAAAATGAACCCAGGTTTTCAAAATGAAAAAATTAATAAGGCTCTTAAAGAAATAATGAAGAATATATATAAAAATACACAGGATTGCAGAAAAATAACTAATCAGTTTAAGAAGGATGGACTTAATATTTATATTAATGGAGAAATTACAAAAGATCATTTGTATGCTATTAGAGATAATTTTGAAGAAGATTTTACAAAGTGGTTAGAAAATAAACAACAAAATATAAAAATGGAAGATTTGAATATTGAAGATAATTTTACAATCTTTAAATCACAAATTTATTTTCGTATTTTGGATAAAATTATTCATGGAGAATCTCATTTATTTAATGTAGATTTATCTAGATCATCTGAAATAGTAGATATTTTATTTTCTAATAAAAGTGATTTAATAAAAACTTTGGAAAAATGTAAGAAAATTTATAAATTGGACAAATAATAGACAATACATTAGTTAAATAGCATTAAATTTTAACTCAAAGTAATTACGAATCAAACGAAATACTAACAAAAATAACATGAAAATTTTAATACCAATGAATATCATAAATTTAATTCGATAAACAACTATATAAATTTAAAATACTCTAAATAAAAAATACCCACTATATAAATTACTCTATAGGCAAAATTTCCAGCATGCATTTTCGCTGCTCCAACTGGCGTGGTACCTCATCAAGACTAAAGAAATTGTAAACAAATTACCTGCTTTTTTAAAATTAGTCATTGGATACATAAGAATTATACTGCTCTAAAATTTACTAATATTATTAATGCAATTAATAATAGTTATTGGATACATAAGAATTATACTACTCTAAAATGATAAAGCAGGTATTAAAAAATGTAAGTCAGTTATTGGATACATAAGAATTATACTGCTCTAAAATATAGGCAACACTTTAGATTATGACAACACAGTTATTGGATACATAAGAATTATACTACTCTAAAATATGTAGAATGTCCTAAAAATTCCACATTTGTTATTGGATACATAAGAATTATACTGCTCTAAAATACAAAAGCACTGATAATTTGACAAATACTGGTTATTGGATACATAAGAATTATACTGCTCTAAAATTGGCTAAAACAAATGCTGCACTGACAATACGTTATTGGATACATAAGAATTATACTGCTCTAAAATAAGCGCCTTATATTTTGTGAAGCTTCATTAGTTATTGGATACATAAGAATTATACTGCTCTAAAATAAATCTTCATAGCTAACATAATTAGGATCAGTTATTGGATACATAAGAATTATACTGCTCTAAAATTTGATAAAGAAGCGGCTAGGTTCAAATCTTGTTATTGGATACATAAGAATTATACTGCTCTAAAATTTAAAAACAATTTAAAAAATAATGCAAATAGTTATTGGATACATAAGAATTATACTGCTCTAAAATGAAGGTTATGCCTGACCTCTAATAGATAAAGTTATTGGATACATAAGAATTATACTGCTCTAAAATTTGAAGATGAAGAAACAAGATTTAGAAGTAGTTATTGGATACATAAGAATTATACTGCTCTAAAATATATGTTGTTATTGTAAATGAAGTTGTTGCGTTATTGGATACATAAGAATTATACTGCTCTAAAATTCATTTTTAGATTATTTAAACTAGCTAATAGTTATTGGATACATAAGAATTATACTGCTCTAAAATTGCCAGCAAACAATTCTACAATATTTATTTGTTATTGGATACATAAGAATTATACTGCTCTAAAATAAAAGGTGAAAAAGGTGAAAAAGGAGAGTTATTGGATACATAAGAATTATACTGCTCTAAAATAACAGAGCCACCAGCAAAAGACGTTAAACCGTTATTGGATACATAAGAATTATACTGCTCTAAAATAAAAATGTTTGCTGTTTCTTTAATTTGTTCGTTATTGGATACATAAGAATTATACTGCTCTAAAATCAACAGAGCCACCAGCAAAAGACGTTAAACGTTATTGGATACATAAGAATTATACTGCTCTAAAATGAGTATTTGTTTTTGGCATATTTATTTTTTGTTATTGGATACATAAGAATTATACTGCTCTAAAATTCTTTAAAACGTGTAGCGGATTGTCTTTGGGTTATTGGATACATAAGAATTATACTGCTCTAAAATAACAACAAGCCCTCGATGATATTGTTAATTGTTATTGGATACATAAGAATTATACTGCTCTAAAATCATACAACTACAGAGGTAGAAATCTTTTAGGTTATTGGATACATAAGAATTATACTGCTCTAAAATTTTATTTTAACTATTAAAATTATTACACAAGTTATTGGATACATAAGAATTATACTGCTCTAAAATGTTGTAATGGGAACCACTGACACAAAATATGTTATTGGATACATAAGAATTATACTGCTCTAAAATAACTGAATAACGGGATGACAAGCGGAAATGTTATTGGATACATAAGAATTATACTGCTCTAAAATATGTCGTATATTTTCCGTCATCTAAATTTAGTTATTGGATACATAAGAATTATACTGCTCTAAAATTAACAATTCTAATAATCCCTAATGATGAATGTTATTGGATACATAAGAATTATACTGCTCTAAAATTACAGGAACTATTGCAGTAGTAGCTCGTAAGTTATTGGATACATAAGAATTATACTGCTCTAAAATTATTTTTTTCGTCATAAACATTATTGCATAAGTTATTGGATACATAAGAATTATACTGCTCTAAAATTAACACCGCCGCAATTAGCAATAAACAAAGGTTATTGGATACATAAGAATTATACTGCTCTAAAATGGCTTATCAATTGTTTAAAAACGTCTATACGCGTTATTGGATACATAAGAATTATACTGCTCTAAAATTAATTTTTAACTACCTATAACTCTAATATCGTTATTGGATACATAAGAATTATACTGCTCTAAAATATACTCTCAACTCTACATAATCTAAAATACGTTATTGGATACATAAGAATTATACTGCTCTAAAATTTCTAATTGCTAATATTGAAGTCATAGGGGGTTATTGGATACATAAGAATTATACTGCTCTAAAATCAAATTCCCCTATGACTTCAATATTAGCAAGTTATTGGATACATAAGAATTATACTGCTCTAAAATGGGTTTATGGTCTTCTTATTGTTGAATTCGGTTATTGGATACATAAGAATTATACTGCTCTAAAATTTATTTGAAATTAAATTGTGCTTTTGTTTTGTTATTGGATACATAAGAATTATACTGCTCTAAAATCACAATCATCACAATGACAATCACACTCATGTTATTGGATACATAAGAATTATACTGCTCTAAAATTGCCCGGCATCCGTGACATTCTAGAATATTGTTATTGGATACATAAGAATTATACTGCTCTAAAATCACAATACCCCAACTCATAATTATCTTTAAGTTATTGGATACATAAGAATTATACTGCTCTAAAATGTCAAATTAAATTTTTTTTAAATTAAAAAATAAATTTTTCAAATAAATTACCAACTTCATCAACTTCTACTAATTTTCATTCTTTTAATTTAGTATTAAGAGAATATCGTCTAGGTTCATTTATTCTAATTTTAAAAACCGGAGATAATTCTATTTCCCTATTATTTGTTCTAGATCCTATAAAAAAATACAAATTCCCTATTTTATCTAATAAAAGTGAGCCTCTACTAAGTTGAATTATAGGTTCTTGATTAATTGAAATGAAATTCTCCTTTTTTTGCCTGTTTAATTTAGATTCAATAATTTGAGGTTTATTTTTAAATTTAAAAACTGTGTTTAAAGTTGTGATGTTTATTGGAACATATTGATTTTTGGAATTTTTGAAATAAGCGTTCCAATAGGCTTGACAGATTCCTTGAAAGATGTTGTTTGCATTTTGTTTATTTTAACTGGAATAATTTCCTCTTTTTTTCTTTTGCACTTTTTAATGTTTATTGCCTTAACATATCTTGTAACAAATTTATTTTTTTGCCTTTTATAATTATTTTTAGTCTACCTTTTCCATCTAATTTAAAAGGAGATTTTTCATCACCTTGTTCATAAATTTCTTTTAATGCTGCAAAAGTTTTTTCATCATATTCTTTCATAAGAACTTTATGTTTACCTTCTAAAAAAATTTCTTTAGCTTTTTGAGAATTTTTCTTTGAATTTAAATCTTCTAGCTTCACATAATCTATTTGTCATAAAGAATTTGGATCATCTTTAATTAATTTACCTTTATAAATTGTTTCATTAAATAACTGGGTGTTAGTCTTTTTAGTAAGCATGTAGGAAAACTTAACTTCTTCAACCTTTAGATTTAATGATTCACCAAGCTTTTCAAAATTAATTTTCTTCTCATCCCAGTTTTTAACCATTTCCTTTTGGGACCAACTTTTTACTTGCTCATCAGAAATGTAAGGATTACTAATCATTTTTTCAATAAATTTGTTGAGTTGGTTGTTTTTAAGTGCTGCATGAACAACTATAACCGCATCTTCGGCATGGTGGCCATTTCAAATTCTATCTTTTTTACCTGTTTTAGGATCAATAGAACCATCCTTAATACCAAAAGGTCTTGCAAGTCCAATTTTATTTTTTAACCTTAAATTTCTTTCAACCATTTTTCTTACAAAAGAGGTAAAACGTCCATTGACAGTTTTCACTTGAGCTTGGTAAAGCATGTGATCTTTCTTGATTTGGTCTACAAAATTTTTAACTTCTCTTAAAACTTCCTTAGTAACATACCTAGTGTCCACAAGATTTCGGTTAATGAACTGAGCAGCATTTTTGGGATCAGAGTAATCCAAAGTAGAAACTATGAATCGAAGTTTAGCAATAGAACCAAACCCCTTTCTATCATTACTTTTGTTATTTAGTGGGTTGTACCAATCATTTCACTTATTTAGCATTAAATTAAAGTGTTTATGACCTCAACCATTTTTTGTGGATATGTACTGGTAAGGAGTTCTATTACCTTTTTCAGAATTATATTTTCTCAAAACAAGAACCTTATTATTTCTAGAATCATTAAAAGATTGGGAGTGAGGAATAATATGATCTATATCCACGTAATTTCTATTGTTAACTATTTGATTAATATCAAGTCTTTCTCCTGAGTAAGCATCATATCCTTTTTGTTGTTCATAAAGTCACACTTTAGCAATAAGAGACTCTGGCACATAATCTTTATCTCCTTTGATAGATTCAATTAAAGAAGCAATTTCCTTTCTTCTTTGTTCTAAAAAACCTTGAAGCGATTTTTGCGATTCTTTTTCTGATTTAGCATTTAAATCTCTAGCCATTTCAATCACAACATTTTGAATTTTATAATCTTTATAATGTAGCTTAATAATTCTATTTACTACTTTTAAAGCTTGCCTAATAGACCTTTTTGTTGTAGGGGATGCTATTAAATCTTCAATTCATTTTAAGGATAAGTATTTAGGATTATCATAATGAGTTTTAAACTGTGGCAAAGCTTGTATTTTATTGTTTTCAATAATCTGCATTTGGTTTTGATTTTCATTCAATAAATTTTCAAGCATTTTGTTTCAAATAAATTCACTAGATAATGAATGTGTTTCATTAAATTTTTTTGAATCTTTAGCTAAAACTTGCAAAAATTTATCACTGTTTAATTTAGATATATTATTTAAAGATACTATTTTTCTCAAACCATCTAAGCGCTTTTTAACTACCTCAGATTTAGATACCGCTATGATTAACTTATCGATGAATTGAATGTTTGTCTTATTAAAATTACCATTTTCAGTGAAAAGATCAGAGTAAATAATTGAATGTTGTTTAGAGTCCCTCAAACTCTTTTGAATAACATGCAGTCCGCTTAGTTCTGTAATTTGCTTCTGCACTTTGCTTGAAGATTTAATCTTGCTTATTCTTAAACCAGATAATTCATCTTCACTTACATCATATTTTTTAGTAAGAAATTTAACAATTTTGTTTATGCTAGATTTGGTTGTGATAGAAAAATCAATGCACTTTAATTTATCATCCTTAGTTAAATGATTATCACCTATTTTAATGTTATTTAAGTCATTTAGTAAGTTAAATAATTCAGCAGTTAGACAATTTTTAGGGCTCTAAAATTATTATCATAAACACATTTACCAATTGACGTTTCTCACATATTTACATGAGCTTTAAGCGTTTTAGTTTTTGCATCTCAATAAAAACGATTATAAGGCTGACTTGCTATTTCTTGAAGAGACTTTTTATCCTTAATTTTGTTAAAATACACTTCTTGACTTCCAGGTCCTAATTCATAGGATCTTTGCCTTTCAAACATTTCTAAAAATTTTTTTTGAAATTCTAAATTCACCTTAGAATTTTGAAGAATTTGTTCAATTTCTTTTTGGTAATTTTTACTAGAAAATAACCTATTGAGATTGCCTCTAAAAAAACCATGTTTCTTCATAAATTTAAGTTGAATTTTTACAGGGTGTAATTCTTCTAAATCTTCTTTACTTATGTCTAATTTCTTGGCAACATCTTCAACTTCTTTAAGACCTTTTGGATTGTGATATTTGTAACCTCTAGTGGACAAATACCAATAAAGAACTAAAATTAATTCTGATTTGGTCAAAGATTTAGTTAAACCCTTTTGACGTAAATTCAAAATATCCATTTGAGCGTCTTTTTGGTAAAAAGGAATAATGTATTTTTCCAAAAACAAATATTTAAATTGTCCCTTAGGATCTTTAGCTATGTTAATTCATTTTTCATCAATCAAAAAAGAAATAAAATCTTTTTTAATAGTACTTCTTCTTCTGAAAATTCTTCGCATACTTCTTTTTTCACGACGTATTTTATTTTGTAATTTATCTAATCTATCCATTTGAGGAAAAAGTCTTACACCATGTTTAATAATTTCAAAATTTTCTGCATCTAAAATTGATCACCCTACTGAGGTAATACCAATATCTAATCCCAAGTTTACTTTTCTAAGCATATTTTCTCCTTTTTTAAATTCGCTATTACTTTAATTTTAAAGAAAAAAACTAAATGCCTTAATTAATAATTAAGAGTTTTTGATTTGACTAAAGTTTAAAAATAAAAAAAACAACCATTGAAGGTTGCTTTTAAACAAGAAAAATAATAAATAAAACTATTGTGGTTGGTCGTTTTTACCTTCAATTTTATCTTCGGTTACTACTAAGTCAAGTTAATAGGACAAGACAAGCAATACTAGTTGCATTTTCAATAGCGCTAATTGCAACATTAGCAGGATCAATAATCCCAGTTTTCATCATGTCTACATACTTGCGAGTGTTTCCATCAAAACCAACAGCTAATTCTTGCTCCTTGATTTTAGCAAGGGCTAAACGACCACTCACACCTGAATTACGAGCAATTTGTTTTAAAGGTTCATAAAGAGTTTCTTCAAACAACTCAAAACTAGGGTTATGATAAACTTTTCTCTTGGTCTTTTGAACTTTTTCAGCTGCTTTAGCTAAGGTTAGTCCTCCACCTTCGATAATACCGTTTTCAAGAGCAGCAATTGTGGAGTTAAGAGCATCTTCATACTTTAACTTATCAGTATCTGCTTGAGTTTCAGTAGCTCCGCCAACTTTGATAATACCAATACCACCAGATAATTTTGCTAGTCTTTTTTGTAGTTCATCATCAGTACTATCCTCAACTAGAGCTGCTTTTAAAAGTTCAATTCTTTGGTTAATATTTTGCTTAGAACCACCACCTTCTAAAATGATGGTTTGGGTTTTAGAAGACTTAATTTTACCAGCTGATCCTAACTTATCAAGTTTTAGATCTTTTAATTTAACAGGTCCGTTTTCTTCAATAACTTGAGTTCCTAAGTAAATCGCAATATCTTCTAGTAAATCTCTTTTAGACTCGCCAAATCCTGGATTTTTAACTCCTAAAAATTTAATTCCACCTTGCACACTATTTAAAAGCATAGTTCCTAAAAACTCTTCTGAGAATTCATTAGCCATAATAACAAGTGGTTTTCCTTCTTTTAGAACTTCTTCTAGTAAGGTTATGATAGAACGAATGTTATCAATTTTACCATCGTAAATTAAAACTTTAGCATTGGTGTAAATTGCATCCTTCTCATTTTTTTCAGTAATCATGTAACGTGAAGCAAAACCTTCATCAAAGTGAAGTCCTTTAATAATGTCTGTTTCAGTGAAAAACTTGTTGCCTCTTTCGACAGTAACTTTACCATCTTTGCCAACTTTTTGAATGATTTCTGAAATAATTTGCCCAATTTTTGCATCCTTTGAGGAAATAGTTGCGATCGAAGTTATTTCCTTGCTACTCTTAATGTCGATTTTAACTTCTTGAATAAAATTAAGAGCCTGAGTTTTTGCTAGTTTTATCCCTTCAATAATTTGGTTAGGATCAAATCCTGAAGCAATTAACTTGTTGCCTTTGTTAATAAGTGATTGAGTTAAAATAGCTGTTGTTGTTGTGCCATCACCAACATTGCTATCAGTTTTTTCAGTGGCCTCAATCAGTAGTTTAGCACCCAAATTTTCGGCATTATCCTTAAGGGAAATATTTTTGGCAATGTTGACTCCATCATTAGTAATTGATGGTTTACCAAATCCCATGTCAATAATTGCATACTGTCCTTTAGGACCTAAAGTTGTTTTGACTGTATTGGCTAGCAAGTTAATACCGTTAATAATCTTGTTTCTTGCTTCAGTCCCCATAATAATTTTTTTTGACATTTATGTCTCCTTTACTTTTATGTAGTTGTAAAGACTAGTTAAATTGAACTAGTCAATAATTGCTAAGCAATTTTTTTCTTCAATTAATATGAACTTTTCATCTTGATAAGTAAAATCTGTGCCTTTGTAAGACTCAAAAATAACTTTATCTTTTGCTTTAATGTTTTTAACATCTTTACCAATGGAAATTACTTCACCCATTTTTTCTGCATCTTTGTCTTCTGAAGATAAGATGATACCGCTTTTGGTTTTTTCCAAACTCGATAGTTTTTTTAGTAAGATGTTGATACCTAATGGTCTGATCATTTAATACTCCTTAATACTATTTTAGCAATCTTTTACAATTTGTGCTAAAAATTTTACACTTTTTTATTTCAGAAGCTAAATTAATATTTTTATTTTTTGCCAAGAAGTGATTTGTGAGTCATAGATTCTGGTTTTTGAATTTGCATGTAGTCTAAAATGGTAGGAGCAACATTAGCTAAAACACCATTTTTCAGAGTTACACTTGAGTCAGTGCACACAAGAAAAACATCACTTGTAGTGTGTTTAGTTACAGGTTTGTGGTCTTGATCTAGCATAATTTCAGCATTACCATGGTCAGCCGTTAAAAAATTGTGCCGTTATTATCTTTGACTGCTTGATAAAGCCTAGCTAACTCCTTGTCTAGGATTTCTAAAGCTTGGATTGTAGCTGGCAAGTTGCCTGTGTGGCCAACCATATCTGGATTAGCATAATTCATAATTACAAAATCATACTGGGGCAAAAAGCAATTAAGCGATCAGTAATTTCTTGAGCAGACATTTCAGGTAGTGTGGCAAAATTTTCCACTTTAGCTGACTCCACAATTATCCGATCAGTGTTGGGGTACTGAATATCTGCACCTCCATCCATAAAGAAAGTCACATGAGCATACTTTTGAGTTTCAGCAATTCTTAACTGCTTGAGTTTTTCCATGGAAATTATTTTACCTATCGGATTTAAAATACTCATAGCACCAAAAGCTACTGCTACATTATTAATCCCTTCATATGGCATCATAATACTCATTTGCAAGTTTTCAAGAGCATTAACAGGTAAATCTGCATAAAGTTCTGAGCCTACTAAAAGATGTGCTAACTGTCTTGCTCTATCAGGACGAAAATTAAAGAAGATGAGTGCATCATTATTTTTTAAAAAACGTACTGAATTATCTTCGTTAATAGCACATTCAATAAATTCATCATTTAAATCTTTTTCTTCATACTGACTATCAATATAACTTAAAGGATTAGTAAAAGTATTTTTGGCTTGACCTTGCAGCATTTGGTATGCTTCTTGGGTTTTGACAAAAATTTTGTCTCGATCCATAGCGTAAAGACGACCAGCTATTGAACCTAGTTTGTAGTTGTATTGGTTTAGTTTGGACATAAGTTTTACTAAAGAAGGTTTGACACTTCTAGGCGCAACATCACGACCATCAGTAAAAGCATGAAAAGTTACCTTAGTGATTTTTTGCTGGTGTAAAAAATCTAAAATAGCAAAAGCATGAGTTTCTAGAGAATGAACACCTCCAGGTGATAAAAGACCCATGAGATGAATGGTGCTATTGTGTTTTTGTGCATGCTTCACTGACTGAAAAAAGGCTGGATTTTGGTAAAAAGTTTTATCATCTAAAGCTTTTTGAATTAATGATAAACCAGTATAAACAACTTGACCAGCTCCAATGTTTAAGTGTCCAACTTCAGAATTACCAATTTGACCTGGTGGAAGTCCTACAGCTTCACCAGCAGCTCCTAAAACTGAATTGGGGTAGTGTTTTAACAAGTAATCCAAAGTGGGAGTGTGTGCTTGTTTTCAAGCATTACCTTCTACTTGGTCGCTATAACCTAAACCATCAATAATTGTTAAAATGACAGGTTTTTTCATTTTTGACTCCTTTAATTTCTCGATTTATTATACTATCTTAACGGACAATTCTTACTGTGACCTTGAGAACTTTTTCATCTTGAAATTCATCAATTACTTTTACTGAGTAAGCATTCAAGTTAGCAATTTTAGGTCTTATTTCTTCACGTGATTTTAAACTAAAAGTCACATCTTCAAATTGTAGGGGTTGGTTGGGATAATTTTGCATTTGCACCTTATCTTGAGGTGGCATGTTTGTTTGAACTTCAGCTAAAACTGCTGGAATAGAAGTTAGTTTAGGATGTACTTGAGCAATTCAACCAACCATTTTGTTATTCAATCAAATAGCTGCTGAAACACCTGGGTGTAAACTCGGACAATTGATTTTAGTAAAAGTAGCTTTGGGTCACAAGTTAACAATGTCTTGTTGTAAAACACGAAAATTTTTAGTTGTAGAAAGAAAGGCTTGAGTAAAAATGCCATCATGAATCATGCCTTCTGAAAAAAGTGAAAAATCCTTCATCCCTCTTTTGATGTTGTAATCTGCAATATCTAGTAAACTTACAGCTTGGGAAAAACGGATTTCTTCTCTTACTTGAGAAACAAATGTTTGTAGCTTCACAGGTTTAGCAAATTGAAAAGGGTTAATCACGTTTTTGCTTTTAGAAACAAGGGTGTAAGTACGCACTTCCTGGTAACCCTGTGAGAAAATTTGATCTTTACCAACTTTTAGAGATACTGGTTTAAAAGCGTGCACAAATGGTGCTTGAGGTTGAAGATTTTGATAACCATAGAAACGGAAAATTTCTTCATCTAAATCTTCGCTTAGTTGCACATCATGACGGTATGCTGGTACTGTTACTTTTTTGCCTTGAATTTTAAAACCAAGTATTTGTAGTGACTTTAACACTTTTTTAAAATCCTTGTTTTGAGTTAGGTCAAAACCTGCAAGCGCATTTGTTTTAGTAGCATTTCAAGTTATTTCGGTTAAAGCTAAAGATTCTTGGGCAACTGGTTGAGAAAATTTCTTTAAACGGTTTGTCAAGTAAAGAAGAGCAAAGTTGGTAGTACCAAAAGCTAAATGTTTTTTACCTTGTTGTGAAGCATCAGTACTCATGTGTAAAGTTTTTTCCGCTTGTCTAACTGCTGCTGGTAAAAAACGACCCATTTCAAAAACAACATGTGATGTTTGCAAAGTTGTGGCAGCATGTTCTAAACCAATAACTGAAGCGATACATTGTGGCTTGTCATCTATATGAACAACTAAAGCATTTTTAACTTTAACTTTCTTATTTCCTAAAACAGTTAATTCACCAGTATAAGCTTTAGTTTCAAAATGATTACCAATTTTTTTGGCATCATAAGTATGAGTTGGTTGACCTGCAAACAAAAGCGTCAAATTAGCTAAATCTGTAGCATCATTAACTGATTTGATTTGGTGTTTTGCTAGAAAAATTTGTTCTTTAATAGTTACTGGTTCTACTTGAGCTTCTAACAAAGTAAGATGATTATGTTCGGAATTAGCTACTTTGCGAGTTGACTGAAATTGACCTTTTTGCAGTTTAATGTTTTTAACCTTTGTTTGAAAATAAGCCGCTAGTTCTTGAGCCATAACATAGTAAGAAGCAGCATCAGAACGGTTAGGTAAAATGTCAATTTTAAAAATGTAATCATCAAGATCAAGAGCTTCTACAGGATTCAAGGTTAAGTCTTTTATTTCTGGATAATCTGTAATTCCTTCATTTAACTCATCTCGACACAAACGAGGATTAATTCCAAATTCTTGCAAAGAAGAAAGCATGCCTTCAGATTTGACATTACTTATTTCTTTAATAGCAAAAATCATTTCATTTACTCTTGAACCAGGAGGAAAAACTACTACTATCATATTTTTATAAACATTTGTAGCTGTAGTTTGAACGACTCTTGTTTTATTTGCAAACTCTACTTTGCAAACAAGTAGTTTGGAATTATGAGGGTTAGGATTTAACTCGGTAATTTTGCCAAACTGAATTTTTTCTAGATCAGTAAATTTATTGCAACTTTCGACTTCAAAGCCTAGTGAGTTAAAGGCCTTTACCATTTGTTCAGGTGAAACATTTGAGGCAAATTCGCCATTTGACATAGTTGTTTATATGAGAAAAACATTAAAAACCACCTTTAAACTGATTGAGAAAACGTAAATCATTTTTGTAAAATTCCCTAATGTCTAAAACATTATATTTGATCATGCCAATACGGTCAACGCCTATGCCAGCAGCAAAAGCAGTCATTTGTTAGTGTATCCTGCTAGTTTCATTACTTGTGGGTGCATCATGCCAGCACCTAAAACTTCCACTCATTTTTTTTGAAAGTAAACATCCACTTCCACTGAAGGTTCAGTAAAAGGAAAATATGATGGTCTCAGTCTAATTTGAATATCTTCTTCAAGCACAAAAGATAACATTTTTTTAAAGTTCAAATTAAGTTAGGCACTGAAAGATTGCCGACTGAAACTAAATCCACTTGAGTAAACTGGTGAGAATGAGTTGATCATCTTCATCATTCGGTAAACATTGCCAATAGTAAACTGGGAAAAGGATTGATTTTTATTTTTGTGTAACTCTCTAGCTGAAAAACCAGTGTTGTGGGTTCTAAGTAATGTTTTGGCATTAATATACAAAGAATCTTGCATGTCCCTAGCAGGATGATTTGGTAAAATATTGAGCTTTTCAAAATTAAACTCATCAGATTCAATTTCACTACCTTGTGTTTCATAATAACCATTTTGTAAAAGTCACAAACGAAAACGTTTTTCTACTAAGGTAAGAGGATGAAGCGATCCATAACTATTGACTGGGTAAGTAGGATCTTCTCATTCACTTGCAATTTTTTGTTCAATTGCGTTATTTTTAATTTCTTCTGCTTTTTGCACAAAAGCTTTTTCTGCTGCAATTTTTAGTTGCGAAATTTTTTTGCCAATTTGACTTTTAAGAGCCAAAGGAGCACTTTTCACTTCTTGCTTTAACTTACTAAATTCTGAATTTGGTCCATAAAATTCACTTTTAGCTAGTTTTAACTCCTCAAAGGTTTTCACTTTTTTTAAATCCATAAAATACTCCTTTATAGTCATAATTGACTACTACTTGTAAATGTAGTACATTTTAATCTATTATACCTATTTATTAAGAAGAGAGAAAAGGACTAAAAAATAGATTTGTACTTCCGACCTACTTTAGCTATTTTTTGACCATTAAATTTAACAGCATCAGCTGAAAAAGTATGACTAATTTTAAGCAATGAAGCTCCTATGCCATAAATATCAACAGGTGCTTTTTCCTTTTCAAATTTTTGTATTTTAGCCAAATCAAAACCTGAAGATACAATAATTTTGATATGCTCACCACCGTGCTGGTCTAAAGCTTTTCTTACCTTGTGCACCATGTTGGGTGTAACTCCATATTCTTTTTTGTTTTTAAACATAGCATCACTAAGCTTGGCAGAGGTGTCAATTCTTATTGCTTTTAACTTCGTACCAAACTCCTTTAAAGCTAGTAGTGAATCTTGAAGGACATCATTATTAAAATCAACAAGGGCAGTTAGTTTGTCTTGGGGAAACATTTGTTGATAAGCTTGAAGAGCTTTTAGCAAGTTCCCCTGAAACATTTGAATTAACACATGGGGCATTGTTCCTACTGCTATTCCTTTATGAAGCGAAACTTGAGCATCTGTAACTTGAGTTGTAATGCCACCCAAAGCTACTGCATAACCATCACCGACTTGGTTGCGGTAGTGATCTGCTCGATCGCCCATAAAAACTACTTGTTTCTTAGTTGCTTGACAAATTCGGTAAGCATTAGTAGCTAGTGAAGTTTGACGGGAATACCATCAATAATTCCTTCTAACTCACCAAACAAGTAATAAGGTCCTTCTAATTCTAAAACAACATCTCAGGCATTAATAACTGAAGCTTCTGGCAAGTTTTTAATACTATACTTTGAGGTATCTGATTCTTTTTGAGAAGTTCTAAAACTTCATTTATACCACAAAGTAAGACATTATTTTTTCTTTGAAAAAACTGTAAAGTACACAAATCGAATTAGGCAAAAAATGTGAGCAATTTTAATGTTTTACAAAAACTAGCAGAGTATTCAAACTTGCAACCCTTTCATTTCATTCCTTACACTTTGAAATAAAAAAGTTCAAAATAATAATTATTTAAGAAAACTGAATTAATTATGAAATAACAACTAGTATTTTTCATTTTTAAAACCTCCCTAGTGGAAGTTTCCTGTAATGGTTTAAGTATACAAAACACTGCAATAACTATATTCAAGACTTATACTGTCGGCTCAGGAATTACACCTGATCATGCTTCCAAAGAGTACGATGGCTATTACAATCCGTAGGGAAGTCATCCCTGTCAGGAAACCGCAACCGAATTGTTTGCGCCACAATTATACTACATTTTGTCTTCTTAAAATGATATGAGCACAATTGCTGGAATTATACCCTAATATGGAGAGTGAAACACTGTATAATCTTATAATATCTTTGACCAAATTTGAATTAACATGACTCTTCAAAATTTTTTAGTCAGAAAATAGACCATGTCATAAACTACCTTACACAATGATACTGAGAATTATGAGATTACAGTTTTGCTTATGAAAATCAATAATCTAGTCAGCTAGTGTTTTTGGCTGGATTAGATAGTGAAAAATCTGTGATCTCGGATGATCTTAATCCTAAGAAGGTTTTAAGGAATAATATTCCAACTTTTTGCACTAGTCTTTCCAACTGCTCGGGTAACCTTGGATTGTTTATTTGTTTAAAAACTGTTTTATTGAAACCATTTAGTATAAGGCGTTCCTATTGAAGGGTGAAGCAGAAACCTATATGAAACATTTTTTTGTCACTTCCTACGCACTTTGACCAATTACATCACACGACTCTACTTAGTAAGCACCTACAAACGAATTGCCAATTAACAACCTCATCCTCTAAGCTTTTTTTGAACTATTTTCTACAATCTTAGTAAGAGATTAATGGATAATATCGATTTGACAGGAAAGCCCTTTAGCTCTGTAAAGAGATAAGCCAAACACATTAGTTTGTAAAGATGCTTCAGCTATTCATACTCCTATAAATAATACGGTGAGATGAGCTAAAACCATGATAAAAATAAAGTTATTAAGAAGCTTGCTCCGTGGAAGTAGTCAGGCCTGGCCAGGGTCATCCTTAAGCGGCTCTCGGGATTATAAAAGCGAAAAATGCCTGGAACGAGGTTGGGGCAAAAGGCGGTACAAAGGGGGTTGACATGCCCTGTATCTTACTTTAATACAGGGTAGGTTTCATCTTCCAATTTTTATTTTTTTAGCATGTTTATTTATTACCCACAAATCTACCTAAATATACTAATTACAAGACCTTAATTAAACTTTTTAACAACGCTTCTGTCAAAGTTGTGCATTCTGTTTACCACATCCAAAACTTTTTGCAAGAGTTTTTTGAGCATCTGGAGCATCAATGTTAGCATATTTGCCTTTTGACAGTTAAAATTGAAGATGCAGACATCGATAACTCTTCAATTCCATGCCAACAAGTAATGGCACAATTTTTATCACTAGCCCATTTGTTCCACACATACCTACCTTCATTTACCATGTTTCTTTAGCAGCCTTGCACAACTAAGGAGTTGACCATTCTTAACATATGAAGGATTAAGAGGTTG
>JASGCC010000671.1:0-63754 GCA_030067915.1 Hydractinia echinata
TAATTAAGTCATTTTACTGTGGACCAATTCTAGCCGTTACGCGCGCTGAAGAAATAGAGACATTTCAAAATACATTTCATTGACTTTCTAACGGTATCAGTCCGTTTGAGTACAACGGTTGCGTCCATATTCGTACCAAACATGTATAGCGATATTTTTCTGATATTACTAGGTTGCATCGCTTTTAACAGTGAAACGATTGACTGTGGGACTTAATTGAACTGATTTTGGACTTTGACCTTATAAATGTGATAAATGAGACAATTGAACTCCAAGATAACATTCTTCTTATTTGACATGATTGCTGAACTCAGCATTACACTGGCGCTGTGGCAGCTTTATTTAAAAATTTAGATAAATAAGTCATTTTGTACTGTGGGACAATCCTAGCCGTTAACGCCGGCTGAAGAAATAGAGATTTTCAAAAACTACATTTCATTGACTTTCTAACGGTATCAATCCGTTTGAGTTACAACGTTGCGTCACATATTCGTACCAACATGTATTTAGCGATATTTTTCTGATATTACTAGGTTGCATCGCTTTTAACAGTGAAACGATTGACTGTGGGACTTAATTGAACTGATTTTGGACTTTGACCTATAAATGTGATAAATGAGACAATTGTACTCCAAGAAATAACATTCTTCTTAATTTGACATGATGCTGGAACTCAGCAATTACACTGGGCGCTGTGGTAGCGCTTTATTTAAAAATTTAGATAAATAAGTCATTTTTACTGTGGGACCAATCCTAGCCGTTAGCGCGCGCTGAAGAAATAGAGACAGTTTCAAAAACTACATTTCATTGACTTTCTAACGGTATCAGTCCGTTTGAGTTACAACGGTTGCGTCACATATTCGTACCAACATGTATTTAGCTATATTTTTCTGATATTACTAGGTTGCATCGCTTTTAACAGTGAAACGATTGACTGTGGGACTTAATTGAACTGATTTTGGACTTTGACCTTATAAATGTGATAAATGAGACAATTGTACTCCAAGAAATAACATTCTTCTTAATTTGACATGATTGCTGAACTCAGCAATTACACTGGGCGCTGTGGCAGCGCTTTATTTAAAAATTTAGATAAATAAGTCATTTTTTACTGTGGGACCAATCCTAGCCGTTAGCGCGCGCTGAAGAAATAGAGACAGTTTCAAAAACTACATTTCATTGACTTTCTAACGGTATCAGTCCGTTTGAGTTACAACGGTTGCGTCACATATTCGTACCAACATGTATTTAGCTATATTTTTCTGATATTACTAGGTTGCATCGCTTTTAACAGTGAAACGATTGACTGTGGGACTTAATTGAACTGATTTTGGACTTTGACCTTATAAATGTGATAAATGAGACAATTGTACTCCAAGAAATAACATTCTTCTTAATTTGACATGATTGCTGAACTCAGCAGTTACACTGGGCGCTGTGGTAGCGCTTTATTTAAAAATTTAGATAAATAAGTCATTTTTTACTGTGGGACCAATCCTAGCCGTTAGCGCGCGCTGAAGAAATAGAGACAGTTTCAAAAACTACATTTCATTGACTTTCTAACGGTATCAGTCCGTTTGAGTTACAACGGTTGCGTCACATATTCGTACCAACATGTATTTAGCTATATTTTTCTGATATTACTAGGTTGCATCGCTTTTAACAGTGAAACGATTGACTGTGGGACTTAATTGAACTGATTTTGGACTTTGACCTTATAAATGTGATAAATGAGACAATTGTACTCCAAGAAATAACATTCTTCTTAATTTGACATGATTGCTGGAACTCAGCAATTACACTGGGCGCTGTGGTAGCGCTTTATTTAAAAATTTAGATAAATAAGTCATTTTTTACTGTGGGACCAATCCTAGCCGTTAGCGCGCGCTGAAGAAATAGAGACAGTTTCAAAAACTACATTTCATTGACTTTCTAACGGTATCAGTCCGTTTGAGTTACAACGGTTGCGTCACATATTCGTACCAACATGTATTTAGCTATATTTTTCTGATATTACTAGGTTGCATCGCTTTTAACAGTGAAACGATTGACTGTGGGACTTAATTGAACTGATTTTGGACTTTGATCTTATAAATGTGATAAATGAGACAATTGTACTCCAAGAAATAACATTCTTCTTAATTTGACATGATTGCTGGAACTCAGCAATTACACTGGGCGCTGTGGTAGCGCTTTATTTAAAAATTTAGATAAATAAGTCATTTTTTACTGTGGGACCAATCCTAGCCGTTAGCGCGCGCTGAAGAAATAGAGACAGTTTCAAAAACTACATTTCATTGACTTTCTAACGGTATCAGTCCGTTTGAGTTACAACGGTTGCGTCACATATTCGTACCAACATGTATTTAGCTATATTTTTCTGATATTACTAGGTTGCATCGCTTTTAACAGTGAAACGATTGACTGTGGGACTTAATTGAACTGATTTTGGACTTTGACCTTATAAATGTGATAAATGAGACAATTGTACTCCAAGAAATAACATTCTTCTTAATTTGACATGATTGCTGGAACTCAGCAATTACACTGGGCGCTGTGGTAGCGCTTTATTTAAAAATTTAGATAAATAAGTCATTTTTACTGTGGGACCAATCCTAGCCGTTAGCGCGCGCTGAAGAAATAGAGACAGTTTCAAAAACTACATTTCATTGACTTTCTAACGGTATCAGTCCGTTTGAGTTACAACGGTTGCGTCACATATTCGTACCAACATGTATTTAGCTATATTTTTCTGATATTACTAGGTTGCATCGCTTTTAACAGTGAAACGATTGACTGTGGGACTTAATTGAACTGATTTTGGACTTTGACCTTATAAATGTGATAAATGAGACAATTGTACTCCAAGAAATAACATTCTTCTTAATTTGACATGATTGCTGGAACTCAGCAATTACACTGGGCGCTGTGGTAGCGCTTTATTTAAAAATTTAGATAAATAAGTCATTTTTTACTGTGGGACCAATCCTAGCCGTTAGCGCGCGCTGAAGAAATAGAGACAGTTTCAAAAACTACATTTCATTGACTTTCTAACGGTATCAGTCCGTTTGAGTTACAACGGTTGCGTCACATATTCGTACCAACATGTATTTAGCTATATTTTTCTGATATTACTAGGTTGCATCGCTTTTAACAGTGAAACGATTGACTGTGGGACTTAATTGAACTGATTTTGGACTTTGATCTTATAAATGTGATAAATGAGACAATTGTACTCCAAGAAATAACATTCTTCTTAATTTGACATGATTGCTTGAACTCAGCAATTACACTGGGCGCTGTGGTAGCGCTTTATTTAAAAATTTAGATAAATAAGTCATTTTTTACTGTGGGACCAATCCTAGCCGTTAGCGCGCGCTGAAGAAATAGAGACAGTTTCAAAAACTACATTTCATTGACTTTCTAACGGTATCAGTCCGTTTGAGTTACAACGGTTGCGTCACATATTCGTACCAACATGTATTTAGCTATATTTTTCTGATATTACTAGGTTGCATCGCTTTTAACAGTGAAACGATTGACTGTGGGACTTAATTGAACTGATTTTGGACTTTGATCTTATAAATGTGATAAATGAGACAATTGTACTCCAAGAAATAACATTCTTCTTAATTTGACATGATTGCTGGAACTCAGCAATTACACTGGGCGCTGTGGTAGCGCTTTATTTAAAAATTTAGATAAATAAGTCATTTTTTACTGTGGGACCAATCCTAGCCGTTAGCGCGCGCTGAAGAAATAGAGACAGTTTCAAAAACTACATTTCATTGACTTTCTAACGGTATCAGTCCGTTTGAGTTACAACGGTTGCGTCACATATTCGTACCAACATGTATTTAGCTATATTTTTCTGATATTACTAGGTTGCATCGCTTTTAACAGTGAAACGATTGACTGTGGGACTTAATTGAACTGATTTTGGACTTTGACCTTATAAATGTGATAAATGAGACAATTGTACTCCAAGAAATAACATTCTTCTTAATTTGACATGATTGCTGGAACTCAGCAATTACACTGGGCGCTGTGGTAGCGCTTTATTTAAAAATTTAGATAAATAAGTCATTTTTACTGTGGGACCAATCCTAGCCGTTAGCGCGCGCTGAAGAAATAGAGACAGTTTCAAAAACTACATTTCATTGACTTTCTAACGGTATCAGTCCGTTTGAGTTACAACGGTTGCGTCACATATTCGTACCAACATGTATTTAGCTATATTTTTCTGATATTACTAGGTTGCATCGCTTTTAACAGTGAAACGATTGACTGTGGGACTTAATTGAACTGATTTTGGACTTTGACCTTATAAATGTGATAAATGAGACAATTGTACTCCAAGAAATAACATTCTTCTTAATTTGACATGATTGCTGGAACTCAGCAATTACACTGGGCGCTGTGGTAGCGCTTTATTTAAAAATTTAGATAAATAAGTCATTTTTTACTGTGGGACCAATCCTAGCCGTTAGCGCGCGCTGAAGAAATAGAGACAGTTTCAAAAACTACATTTCATTGACTTTCTAACGGTATCAGTCCGTTTGAGTTACAACGGTTGCGTCACATATTCGTACCAACATGTATTTAGCTATATTTTTCTGATATTACTAGGTTGCATCGCTTTTAACAGTGAAACGATTGACTGTGGGACTTAATTGAACTGATTTTGGACTTTGACCTTATAAATGTGATAAATGAGACAATTGTACTCCAAGAAATAACATTCTTCTTAATTTGACATGATTGCTGGAACTCAGCAATTACACTGGGCGCTGTGGTAGCGCTTTATTTAAAAATTTAGATAAATAAGTCATTTTTTACTGTGGGACCAATCCTAGCCGTTAGCGCGCGCTGAAGAAATAGAGACAGTTTCAAAAACTACATTTCATTGACTTTCTAACGGTATCAGTCCGTTTGAGTTACAACGGTTGCGTCACATATTCGTACCAACATGTATTTAGCTATATTTTTCTGATATTACTAGGTTGCATCGCTTTTAACAGTGAAACGATTGACTGTGGGACTTAATTGAACTGATTTTGGACTTTGACCTTATAAATGTGATAAATGAGACAATTGTACTCCAAGAAATAACATTCTTCTTAATTTGACATGATTGCTGGAACTCAGCAATTACACTGGGCGCTGTGGTAGCGCTTTATTTAAAAATTTAGATAAATAAGTCATTTTTTACTGTGGGACCAATCCTAGCCGTTAGCGCGCGCTGAAGAAATAGAGACAGTTTCAAAAACTACATTTCATTGACTTTCTAACGGTATCAGTCCGTTTGAGTTACAACGGTTGCGTCACATATTCGTACCAACATGTATTTAGCTATATTTTTCTGATATTACTAGGTTGCATCGCTTTTAACAGTGAAACGATTGACTGTGGGACTTAATTGAACTGATTTTGGACTTTGACCTTATAAATGTGATAAATGAGACAATTGAACTCCAAGAAATAACATTCTTCTTAATTTGACATGATTGCTGGAACTCAGCAATTACACTGGGCGCTGTGGTAGCGCTTTATTTAAAAATTTAGATAAATAAGTCATTTTTTACTGTGGGACCAATCCTAGCCGTTAGCGCGCGCTGAAGAAATAGAGACAGTTTCAAAAACTACATTTCATTGACTTTCTAACGGTATCAGTCCGTTTGAGTTACAACGGTTGCGTCACATATTCGTACCAACATGTATTTAGCTATATTTTTCTGATATTACTAGGTTGCATCGCTTTTAACAGTGAAACGATTGACTGTGGGACTTAATTGAACTGATTTTGGACTTTGACCTTATAAATGTGATAAATGAGACAATTGTACTCCAAGAAATAACATTCTTCTTAATTTGACATGATTGCTGGAACTCAGCAATTACACTGGGCGCTGTGGTAGCGCTTTATTTAAAAATTTAGATAAATAAGTCATTTTTTACTGTGGGACCAATCCTAGCCGTTAGCGCGCGCTGAAGAAATAGAGACAGTTTCAAAAACTACATTTCATTGACTTTCTAACGGTATCAGTCCGTTTGAGTTACAACGGTTGCGTCACATATTCGTACCAACATGTATTTAGCTATATTTTTCTGATATTACTAGGTTGCATCGCTTTTAACAGTGAAACGATTGACTGTGGGACTTAATTGAACTGATTTTGGACTTTGACCTTATAAATGTGATAAATGAGACAATTGTACTCCAAGAAATAACATTCTTCTTAATTTGACATGATTGCTGGAACTCAGCAATTACACTGGGCGCTGTGGTAGCGCTTTATTTAAAAATTTAGATAAATAAGTCATTTTTTACTGTGGGACCAATCCTAGCCGTTAGCGCGCGCTGAAGAAATAGAGACAGTTTCAAAAACTACATTTCATTGACTTTCTAACGGTATCAGTCCGTTTGAGTTACAACGGTTGCGTCACATATTCGTACCAACATGTATTTAGCTATATTTTTCTGATATTACTAGGTTGCATCGCTTTTAACAGTGAAACGATTGACTGTGGGACTTAATTGAACTGATTTTGGACTTTGATCTTATAAATGTGATAAATGAGACAATTGTACTCCAAGAAATAACATTCTTCTTAATTTGACATGATTGCTGGAACTCAGCAATTACACTGGGCGCTGTGGTAGCGCTTTATTTAAAAATTTAGATAAATAAGTCATTTTTTACTGTGGGACCAATCCTAGCCGTTAGCGCGCGCTGAAGAAATAGAGACAGTTTCAAAAACTACATTTCATTGACTTTCTAACGGTATCAGTCCGTTTGAGTTACAACGGTTGCGTCACATATTCGTACCAACATGTATTTAGCTATATTTTTCTGATATTACTAGGTTGCATCGCTTTTAACAGTGAAACGATTGACTGTGGGACTTAATTGAACTGATTTTGGACTTTGATCTTATAAATGTGATAAATGAGACAATTGTACTCCAAGAAATAACATTCTTCTTAATTTGACATGATTGCTGGAACTCAGCAATTACACTGGGCGCTGTGGTAGCGCTTTATTTAAAAATTTAGATAAATAAGTCATTTTTTACTGTGGGACCAATCCTAGCCGTTAGCGCGCGCTGAAGAAATAGAGACAGTTTCAAAAACTACATTTCATTGACTTTCTAACGGTATCAGTCCGTTTGAGTTACAACGGTTGCGTCACATATTCGTACCAACATGTATTTAGCTATATTTTTCTGATATTACTAGGTTGCATCGCTTTTAACAGTGAAACGATTGACTGTGGGACTTAATTGAACTGATTTTGGACTTTGACCTTATAAATGTGATAAATGAGACAATTGTACTCCAAGAAATAACATTCTTCTTAATTTGACATGATTGCTGGAACTCAGCAATTACACTGGGCGCTGTGGTAGCGCTTTATTTAAAAATTTAGATAAATAAGTCATTTTTTACTGTGGGACCAATCCTAGCCGTTAGCGCGCGCTGAAGAAATAGAGACAGTTTCAAAAACTACATTTCATTGACTTTCTAACGGTATCAGTCCGTTTGAGTTACAACGGTTGCGTCACATATTCGTACCAACATGTATTTAGCTATATTTTTCTGATATTACTAGGTTGCATCGCTTTTAACAGTGAAACGATTGACTGTGGGACTTAATTGAACTGATTTTGGACTTTGACCTTATAAATGTGATAAATGAGACAATTGTACTCCAAGAAATAACATTCTTCTTAATTTGACATGATTGCTGGAACTCAGCAATTACACTGGGCGCTGTGGTAGCGCTTTATTTAAAAATTTAGATAAATAAGTCATTTTTACTGTGGGACCAATCTAGCCGTTAGCGCGCGCTGAAGAAATAGAGACAGTTTCAAAAACTACATTTCATTGACTTTCTAACGGTATCAGTCCGTTTGAGTTACAACGGTTGCGTCACATATTCGTACCAACATGTATTTAGCTATATTTTTCTGATATTACTAGGTTGCATCGCTTTTAACAGTGAAACGATTGACTGTGGGACTTAATTGAACTGATTTTGGACTTTGATCTTATAAATGTGATAAATGAGACAATTGTACTCCAAGAAATAACATTCTTCTTAATTTGACATGATTGCTGGAACTCAGCAATTACACTGGGCGCTGTGGTAGCGCTTTATTTAAAAATTTAGATAAATAAGTCATTTTTTACTGTGGGACCAATCCTAGCCGTTAGCGCGCGCTGAAGAAATAGAGACAGTTTCAAAAACTACATTTCATTGACTTTCTAACGGTATCAATCCGTTTGAGTTACAACGGTTGCGTCACATATTCGTACCAACATGTATTTAGCTATATTTTTCTGATATTACTAGGTTGCATCGTTTTTAACAGTGAAACGATTGACTGTGGGACTTAATTGAACTGATTTTGGACTTTGACCTTATAAATGTGATAAATGAGACAATTGTACTCCAAGAAATAACATTCTTCTTAATTTGACATGATTGCTGGAACTCAGCAATTACACTGGGCGCTGTGGTAGCGCTTTATTTAAAAATTTAGATAAATAAGTCATTTTTTACTGTGGGACCAATCCTAGCCGTTAGCGCGCGCTGAAGAAATAGAGACAGTTTCAAAAACTACATTTCATTGACTTTCTAACGGTATCAGTCCGTTTGAGTTACAACGGTTGCGTCACATATTCGTACCAACATGTATTTAGCTATATTTTTCTGATATTACTAGGTTGCATCGCTTTTAACAGTGAAACGATTGACTGTGGGACTTAATTGAACTGATTTTGGACTTTGATCTTATAAATGTGATAAATGAGACAATTGTACTCCAAGAAATAACATTCTTCTTAATTTGACATGATTGCTTGAACTCAGCAATTACACTGGGCGCTGTGGTAGCGCTTTATTTAAAAATTTAGATAAATAAGTCATTTTTTACTGTGGGACCAATCCTAGCCGTTAGCGCGCGCTGAAGAAATAGAGACAGTTTCAAAAACTACATTTCATTGACTTTCTAACGGTATCAGTCCGTTTGAGTTACAACGGTTGCGTCACATATTCGTACCAACATGTATTTAGCTATATTTTTCTGATATTACTAGGTTGCATCGCTTTTAACAGTGAAACGATTGACTGTGGGACTTAATTGAACTGATTTTGGACTTTGATCTTATAAATGTGATAAATGAGACAATTGTACTCCAAGAAATAACATTCTTCTTAATTTGACATGATTGCTGGAACTCAGCAATTACACTGGGCGCTGTGGTAGCGCTTTATTTAAAAATTTAGATAAATAAGTCATTTTTTACTGTGGGACCAATCCTAGCCGTTAGCGCGCGCTGAAGAAATAGAGACAGTTTCAAAAACTACATTTCATTGACTTTCTAACGGTATCAGTCCGTTTGAGTTACAACGGTTGCGTCACATATTCGTACCAACATGTATTTAGCTATATTTTTCTGATATTACTAGGTTGCATCGCTTTTAACAGTGAAACGATTGACTGTGGGACTTAATTGAACTGATTTTGGACTTTGATCTTATAAATGTGATAAATGAGACAATTGTACTCCAAGAAATAACATTCTTCTTAATTTGACATGATTGCTGGAACTCAGCAATTACACTGGGCGCTGTGGTAGCGCTTTATTTAAAAATTTAGATAAATAAGTCATTTTTTACTGTGGGACCAATCCTAGCCGTTAGCGCGCGCTGAAGAAATAGAGACAGTTTCAAAAACTACATTTCATTGACTTTCTAACGGTATCAGTCCGTTTGAGTTACAACGGTTGCGTCACATATTCGTACCAACATGTATTTAGCTATATTTTTCTGATATTACTAGGTTGCATCGCTTTTAACAGTGAAACGATTGACTGTGGGACTTAATTGAACTGATTTTGGACTTTGACCTTATAAATGTGATAAATGAGACAATTGAACTCCAAGAAATAACATTCTTCTTAATTTGACATGATTGCTGAACTCAGCAGTTACACTGGGCGCTGTGGTAGCGCTTTATTTAAAAATTTAGATAAATAAGTCATTTTTTACTGTGGGACCAATCTAGCCGTTAGCGCGCGCTGAAGAAATAGAGACAGTTTTCAAAAACTAATTCATTGATTCTACGTATCATCGTTTGAGTTACAACGTTCGACTTTCTAACGGTATCAGTCCGTTTGAGTTACAACGGTTGCATCACATATTCCTACCAACATGTATTTAGCTATATTTTTCTGATATTACTAGGTTGCACCACTTTTAACAGTGAAACGATTGACTGTGGGACTTAATTGAACTGATTTTGGACTTTGATCTTATAAATGTGATAAATGAGATAATTGTACTCCAAGAAAAAACATTATTCTTAATTTGACATAATTGCTGGAACTCAGCAATTACACTGGGCGCTGTGGTAGCGCTTTATTTAAAAATTGAGATAAATAAGTCATTTTTTACTGTGGGACCAATCCTAGCCGTTAGCGCGCGCTGAAGAAATAGAGACAGTTTCAAAAACTACATTTCATTGACTTTCTAACGGTATCAGTCCGTTTGAGTTACAACGGTTGCGTCACATATTCGTACCAACATGTATTTAGCTATATTTTTCTGATATTACTTGGTTTCAAAAACTACATTTCATTGACTTTCTAACGGTATCAGTCCGTTTGAGTTACAACGGTTGCGTCACATATTCGTACCAACATGTATTTAGCTATATTTTTCTGATATTACTAGGTTGCATCGCTTTTAACAGTGAAACGATTGACTGTGGGACTTAATTGAACTGATTTTGGACTTTGACCTTATAAATGTGATAAATGAGACAATTGTACTCCAAGAAATAACATTCTTCTTAATTTGACATGATTGCTGGAACTCAGCAATTACACTGGGCGCTGTGGTAGCGCTTTATTTAAAAATTTAGATAAATAAGTCATTTTTACTGTGGGACCAATCCTAGCCGTTAGCGCGCGCTGAAGAAATAGAGACAGTTTCAAAAACTACATTTCATTGACTTTCTAACGGTATCAGTCCGTTTGAGTTACAACGGTTGCGTCACATATTCGTACCAACATGTATTTAGCTATATTTTTCTGATATTACTAGGTTGCATCGCTTTTAACAGTGAAACGATTGACTGTGGGACTTAATTGAACTGATTTTGGACTTTGACCTTATAAATGTGATAAATGAGACAATTGTACTCCAAGAAATAACATTCTTCTTAATTTGACATGATTGCTGGAACTCAGCAATTACACTGGGCGCTGTGGTAGCGCTTTATTTAAAAATTTAGATAAATAAGTCATTTTTACTGTGGGACCAATCCTAGCCGTTAGCGCGCGCTGAAGAAATAGAGACAGTTTCAAAAACTACATTTCATTGACTTTCTAACGGTATCAGTCCGTTTGAGTTACAACGGTTGCGTCACATATTCGTACCAACATGTATTTAGCTATATTTTTCTGATATTACTAGGTTGCATCGCTTTTAACAGTGAAACGATTGACTGTGGGACTTAATTGAACTGATTTTGGACTTTGATCTTATAAATGTGATAAATGAGACAATTGTACTCCAAGAAATAACATTCTTCTTAATTTGACATGATTGCTGGAACTCAGCAATTACACTGGGCGCTGTGGTAGCGCTTTATTTAAAAATTTAGATAAATAAGTCATTTTTTACTGTGGGACCAATCCTAGCCGTTAGCGCGCGCTGAAGAAATAGAGACAGTTTCAAAAACTACATTTCATTGACTTTCTAACGGTATCAGTCCGTTTGAGTTACAACGGTTGCGTCACATATTCGTACCAACATGTATTTAGCTATATTTTTCTGATATTACTAGGTTGCATCGCTTTTAACAGTGAAACGATTGACTGTGGGACTTAATTGAACTGATTTTGGACTTTGATCTTATAAATGTGATAAATGAGACAATTGTACTCCAAGAAATAACATTCTTCTTAATTTGACATGATTGCTGGAACTCAGCAATTACACTGGGCGCTGTGGTAGCGCTTTATTTAAAAATTTAGATAAATAAGTCATTTTTTACTGTGGGACCAATCCTAGCCGTTAGCGCGCGCTGAAGAAATAGAGACAGTTTCAAAAACTACATTTCATTGACTTTCTAACGGTATCAGTCCGTTTGAGTTACAACGGTTGCGTCACATATTCGTACCAACATGTATTTAGCTATATTTTTCTGATATTACTAGGTTGCATCGCTTTTAACAGTGAAACGATTGACTGTGGGACTTAATTGAACTGATTTTGGACTTTGACCTTATAAATGTGATAAATGAGACAATTGAACTCCAAGAAATAACATTCTTCTTAATTTGACATGATTGCTGGAACTCAGCAGTTACACTGGGCGCTGTGGTAGCGCTTTATTTAAAAATTTAGATAAATAAGTCATTTTTTACTGTGGGACCAATCCTAGCCGTTAGCGCGCGCTGAAGAAATAGAGACAGTTTCAAAAACTACATTTCATTGACTTTCTAACGGTATCAGTCCGTTTGAGTTACAACGGTTGCGTCACATATTCGTACCAACATGTATTTAGCTATATTTTTCTGATATTACTAGGTTGCATCGCTTTTAACAGTGAAACGATTGACTGTGGGACTTAATTGAACTGATTTTGGACTTTGACCTTATAAATGTGATAAATGAGACAATTGTACTCCAAGAAATAACATTCTTCTTAATTTGACATGATTGCTGGAACTCAGCAATTACACTGGGCGCTGTGGTAGCGCTTTATTTAAAAATTTAGATAAATAAGTCATTTTTTACTGTGGGACCAATCCTAGCCGTTAGCGCGCGCTGAAGAAATAGAGACAGTTTCAAAAACTACATTTCATTGACTTTCTAACGGTATCAGTCCGTTTGAGTTACAACGGTTGCGTCACATATTCGTACCAACATGTATTTAGCTATATTTTTCTGATATTACTAGGTTGCATCGCTTTTAACAGTGAAACGATTGACTGTGGGACTTAATTGAACTGATTTTGGACTTTGATCTTATAAATGTGATAAATGAGACAATTGTACTCCAAGAAATAACATTCTTCTTAATTTGACATGATTGCTGGAACTCAGCAATTACACTGGGCGCTGTGGTAGCGCTTTATTTAAAAATTTAGATAAATAAGTCATTTTTTACTGTGGGACCAATCCTAGCCGTTAGCGCGCGCTGAAGAAATAGAGACAGTTTCAAAAACTACATTTCATTGACTTTCTAACGGTATCAGTCCGTTTGAGTTACAACGGTTGCGTCACATATTCGTACCAACATGTATTTAGCTATATTTTTCTGATATTACTAGGTTGCATCGCTTTTAACAGTGAAACGATTGACTGTGGGACTTAATTGAACTGATTTTGGACTTTGACCTTATAAATGTGATAAATGAGACAATTGTACTCCAAGAAATAACATTCTTCTTAATTTGACATGATTGCTGGAACTCAGCAATTACACTGGGCGCTGTGGTAGCGCTTTATTTAAAAATTTAGATAAATAAGTCATTTTTACTGTGGGACCAATCCTAGCCGTTAGCGCGCGCTGAAGAAATAGAGACAGTTTCAAAAACTACATTTCATTGACTTTCTAACGGTATCAGTCCGTTTGAGTTACAACGGTTGCGTCACATATTCGTACCAACATGTATTTAGCTATATTTTTCTGATATTACTAGGTTGCATCGCTTTTAACAGTGAAACGATTGACTGTGGGACTTAATTGAACTGATTTTGGACTTTGACCTTATAAATGTGATAAATGAGACAATTGTACTCCAAGAAATAACATTCTTCTTAATTTGACATGATTGCTGGAACTCAGCAATTACACTGGGCGCTGTGGTAGCGCTTTATTTAAAAATTTAGATAAATAAGTCATTTTTTACTGTGGGACCAATCCTAGCCGTTAGCGCGCGCTGAAGAAATAGAGACAGTTTCAAAAACTACATTTCATTGACTTTCTAACGGTATCAGTCCGTTTGAGTTACAACGGTTGCGTCACATATTCGTACCAACATGTATTTAGCTATATTTTTCTGATATTACTAGGTTGCATCGCTTTTAACAGTGAAACGATTGACTGTGGGACTTAATTGAACTGATTTTGGACTTTGACCTTATAAATGTGATAAATGAGACAATTGTACTCCAAGAAATAACATTCTTCTTAATTTGACATGATTGCTGGAACTCAGCAATTACACTGGGCGCTGTGGTAGCGCTTTATTTAAAAATTTAGATAAATAAGTCATTTTTTACTGTGGGACCAATCCTAGCCGTTAGCGCGCGCTGAAGAAATAGAGACAGTTTCAAAAACTACATTTCATTGACTTTCTAACGGTATCAGTCCGTTTGAGTTACAACGGTTGCGTCACATATTCGTACCAACATGTATTTAGCTATATTTTTCTGATATTACTAGGTTGCATCGCTTTTAACAGTGAAACGATTGACTGTGGGACTTAATTGAACTGATTTTGGACTTTGACCTTATAAATGTGATAAATGAGACAATTGTACTCCAAGAAATAACATTCTTCTTAATTTGACATGATTGCTGGAACTCAGCAATTACACTGGGCGCTGTGGTAGCGCTTTATTTAAAAATTTAGATAAATAAGTCATTTTTTACTGTGGGACCAATCCTAGCCGTTAGCGCGCGCTGAAGAAATAGAGACAGTTTCAAAAACTACATTTCATTGACTTTCTAACGGTATCAGTCCGTTTGAGTTACAACGGTTGCGTCACATATTCGTACCAACATGTATTTAGCTATATTTTTCTGATATTACTAGGTTGCATCGCTTTTAACAGTGAAACGATTGACTGTGGGACTTAATTGAACTGATTTTGGACTTTGACCTTATAAATGTGATAAATGAGACAATTGTACTCCAAGAAATAACATTCTTCTTAATTTGACATGATTGCTGGAACTCAGCAATTACACTGGGCGCTGTGGTAGCGCTTTATTTAAAAATTTAGATAAATAAGTCATTTTTTACTGTGGGACCAATCCTAGCCGTTAGCGCGCGCTGAAGAAATAGAGACAGTTTCAAAAACTACATTTCATTGACTTTCTAACGGTATCAGTCCGTTTGAGTTACAACGGTTGCGTCACATATTCGTACCAACATGTATTTAGCTATATTTTTCTGATATTACTAGGTTGCATCGCTTTTAACAGTGAAACGATTGACTGTGGGACTTAATTGAACTGATTTTGGACTTTGACCTTATAAATGTGATAAATGAGACAATTGTACTCCAAGAAATAACATTCTTCTTAATTTGACATGATTGCTGGAACTCAGCAATTACACTGGGCGCTGTGGTAGCGCTTTATTTAAAAATTTAGATAAATAAGTCATTTTTTACTGTGGGACCAATCCTAGCCGTTAGCGCGCGCTGAAGAAATAGAGACAGTTTCAAAAACTACATTTCATTGACTTTCTAACGGTATCAGTCCGTTTGAGTTACAACGGTTGCGTCACATATTCGTACCAACATGTATTTAGCTATATTTTTCTGATATTACTAGGTTGCATCGCTTTTAACAGTGAAACGATTGACTGTGGGACTTAATTGAACTGATTTTGGACTTTGATCTTATAAATGTGATAAATGAGACAATTGTACTCCAAGAAATAACATTCTTCTTAATTTGACATGATTGCTGGAACTCAGCAATTACACTGGGCGCTGTGGTAGCGCTTTATTTAAAAATTTAGATAAATAAGTCATTTTTTACTGTGGGACCAATCCTAGCCGTTAGCGCGCGCTGAAGAAATAGAGACAGTTTCAAAAACTACATTTCATTGACTTTCTAACGGTATCAGTCCGTTTGAGTTACAACGGTTGCGTCACATATTCGTACCAACATGTATTTAGCTATATTTTTCTGATATTACTAGGTTGCATCGCTTTTAACAGTGAAACGATTGACTGTGGGACTTAATTGAACTGATTTTGGACTTTGACCTTATAAATGTGATAAATGAGACAATTGTACTCCAAGAAATAACATTCTTCTTAATTTGACATGATTGCTGGAACTCAGCAATTACACTGGGCGCTGTGGTAGCGCTTTATTTAAAAATTTAGATAAATAAGTCATTTTTTACTGTGGGACCAATCCTAGCCGTTAGCGCGCGCTGAAGAAATAGAGACAGTTTCAAAAACTACATTTCATTGACTTTCTAACGGTATCAGTCCGTTTGAGTTACAACGGTTGCGTCACATATTCGTACCAACATGTATTTAGCTATATTTTTCTGATATTACTAGGTTGCATCGCTTTTAACAGTGAAACGATTGACTGTGGGACTTAATTGAACTGATTTTGGACTTTGATCTTATAAATGTGATAAATGAGACAATTGTACTCCAAGAAATAACATTCTTCTTAATTTGACATGATTGCTGGAACTCAGCAATTACACTGGGCGCTGTGGTAGCGCTTTATTTAAAAATTTAGATAAATAAGTCATTTTTTACTGTGGGACCAATCCTAGCCGTTAGCGCGCGCTGAAGAAATAGAGACAGTTTCAAAAACTACATTTCATTGACTTTCTAACGGTATCAGTCCGTTTGAGTTACAACGGTTGCGTCACATATTCGTACCAACATGTAAGCTATATTTTTCTGATATTACTAGGTTGCATCGCTTTTAACAGTGAAACGATTGACTGTGGGACTTAATTGAACTGATTTTGGACTTTGACCTTATAAATGTGATAAATGAGACAATTGTACTCCAAGAAATAACATTCTTCTTAATTTGACATGATTGCTGGAACTCAGCAATTACACTGGGCGCTGTGGTAGCGCTTTATTTAAAAATTTAGATAAATAAGTCATTTTTTACTGTGGGACCAATCCTAGCCGTTAGCGCGCGCTGAAGAAATAGAGACAGTTTCAAAAACTACATTTCATTGACTTTCTAACGGTATCAGTCCGTTTGAGTTACAACGGTTGCGTCACATATTCGTACCAACATGTATTTAGCTATATTTTTCTGATATTACTAGGTTGCATCGCTTTTAACAGTGAAACGATTGACTGTGGGACTTAATTGAACTGATTTTGGACTTTGACCTTATAAATGTGATAAATGAGACAATTGTACTCCAAGAAATAACATTCTTCTTAATTTGACATGATTGCTGGAACTCAGCAATTACACTGGGCGCTGTGGTAGCGCTTTATTTAAAAATTTAGATAAATAAGTCATTTTTTACTGTGGGACCAATCCTAGCCGTTAGCGCGCGCTGAAGAAATAGAGACAGTTTCAAAAACTACATTTCATTGACTTTCTAACGGTATCAGTCCGTTTGAGTTACAACGGTTGCGTCACATATTCGTACCAACATGTATTTAGCTATATTTTTCTGATATTACTAGGTTGCATCGCTTTTAACAGTGAAACGATTGACTGTGGGACTTAATTGAACTGATTTTGGACTTTGACCTTATAAATGTGATAAATGAGACAATTGTACTCCAAGAAATAACATTCTTCTTAATTTGACATGATTGCTGGAACTCAGCAATTACACTGGGCGCTGTGGTAGCGCTTTATTTAAAAATTTAGATAAATAAGTCATTTTTTACTGTGGGACCAATCCTAGCCGTTAGCGCGCGCTGAAGAAATAGAGACAGTTTCAAAAACTACATTTCATTGACTTTCTAACGGTATCAGTCCGTTTGAGTTACAACGGTTGCGTCACATATTCGTACCAACATGTATTTAGCTATATTTTTCTGATATTACTAGGTTGCATCGCTTTTAACAGTGAAACGATTGACTGTGGGACTTAATTGAACTGATTTTGGACTTTGACCTTATAAATGTGATAAATGAGACAATTGTACTCCAAGAAATAACATTCTTCTTAATTTGACATGATTGCTGGAACTCAGCAATTACACTGGGCGCTGTGGTAGCGCTTTATTTAAAAATTTAGATAAATAAGTCATTTTTTACTGTGGGACCAATCCTAGCCGTTAGCGCGCGCTGAAGAAATAGAGACAGTTTCAAAAACTACATTTCATTGACTTTCTAACGGTATCAGTCCGTTTGAGTTACAACGGTTGCGTCACATATTCGTACCAACATGTATTTAGCTATATTTTTCTGATATTACTAGGTTGCATCGCTTTTAACAGTGAAACGATTGACTGTGGGACTTAATTGAACTGATTTTGGACTTTGACCTTATAAATGTGATAAATGAGACAATTGTACTCCAAGAAATAACATTCTTCTTAATTTGACATGATTGCTGGAACTCAGCAATTACACTGGGCGCTGTGGTAGCGCTTTATTTAAAAATTTAGATAAATAAGTCATTTTTTACTGTGGGACCAATCCTAGCCGTTAGCGCGCGCTGAAGAAATAGAGACAGTTTCAAAAACTACATTTCATTGACTTTCTAACGGTATCAGTCCGTTTGAGTTACAACGGTTGCGTCACATATTCGTACCAACATGTATTTAGCTATATTTTTCTGATATTACTAGGTTGCATCGCTTTTAACAGTGAAACGATTGACTGTGGGACTTAATTGAACTGATTTTGGACTTTGACCTTATAAATGTGATAAATGAGACAATTGTACTCCAAGAAATAACATTCTTCTTAATTTGACATGATTGCTGGAACTCAGCAATTACACTGGGCGCTGTGGTAGCGCTTTATTTAAAAATTTAGATAAATAAGTCATTTTTTACTGTGGGACCAATCCTAGCCGTTAGCGCGCGCTGAAGAAATAGAGACAGTTTCAAAAACTACATTTCATTGACTTTCTAACGGTATCAGTCCGTTTGAGTTACAACGGTTGCGTCACATATTCGTACCAACATGTATTTAGCTATATTTTTCTGATATTACTAGGTTGCATCGCTTTTAACAGTGAAACGATTGACTGTGGGACTTAATTGAACTGATTTTGGACTTTGACCTTATAAATGTGATAAATGAGACAATTGTACTCCAAGAAATAACATTCTTCTTAATTTGACATGATTGCTGGAACTCAGCAATTACACTGGGCGCTGTGGTAGCGCTTTATTTAAAAATTTAGATAAATAAGTCATTTTTTACTGTGGGACCAATCCTAGCCGTTAGCGCGCGCTGAAGAAATAGAGACAGTTTCAAAAACTACATTTCATTGACTTTCTAACGGTATCAGTCCGTTTGAGTTACAACGGTTGCGTCACATATTCGTACCAACATGTATTTAGCTATATTTTTCTGATATTACTAGGTTGCATCGCTTTTAACAGTGAAACGATTGACTGTGGGACTTAATTGAACTGATTTTGGACTTTGATCTTATAAATGTGATAAATGAGACAATTGTACTCCAAGAAATAACATTCTTCTTAATTTGACATGATTGCTGGAACTCAGCAATTACACTGGGCGCTGTGGTAGCGCTTTATTTAAAAATTTAGATAAATAAGTCATTTTTTACTGTGGGACCAATCCTAGCCGTTAGCGCGCGCTGAAGAAATAGAGACAGTTTCAAAAACTACATTTCATTGACTTTCTAACGGTATCAGTCCGTTTGAGTTACAACGGTTGCGTCACATATTCGTACCAACATGTATTTAGCTATATTTTTCTGATATTACTAGGTTGCATCGCTTTTAACAGTGAAACGATTGACTGTGGGACTTAATTGAACTGATTTTGGACTTTGACCTTATAAATGTGATAAATGAGACAATTGTACTCCAAGAAATAACATTCTTCTTAATTTGACATGATTGCTGGAACTCAGCAATTACACTGGGCGCTGTGGTAGCGCTTTATTTAAAAATTTAGATAAATAAGTCATTTTTTACTGTGGGACCAATCCTAGCCGTTAGCGCGCGCTGAAGAAATAGAGACAGTTTCAAAAACTACATTTCATTGACTTTCTAACGGTATCAGTCCGTTTGAGTTACAACGGTTGCGTCACATATTCGTACCAACATGTATTTAGCTATATTTTTCTGATATTACTAGGTTGCATCGCTTTTAACAGTGAAACGATTGACTGTGGGACTTAATTGAACTGATTTTGGACTTTGATCTTATAAATGTGATAAATGAGACAATTGTACTCCAAGAAATAACATTCTTCTTAATTTGACATGATTGCTGGAACTCAGCAATTACACTGGGCGCTGTGGTAGCGCTTTATTTAAAAATTTAGATAAATAAGTCATTTTTTACTGTGGGACCAATCCTAGCCGTTAGCGCGCGCTGAAGAAATAGAGACAGTTTCAAAAACTACATTTCATTGACTTTCTAACGGTATCAGTCCGTTTGAGTTACAACGGTTGCGTCACATATTCGTACCAACATGTATTTAGCTATATTTTTCTGATATTACTAGGTTGCATCGCTTTTAACAGTGAAACGATTGACTGTGGGACTTAATTGAACTGATTTTGGACTTTGACCTTATAAATGTGATAAATGAGACAATTGTACTCCAAGAAATAACATTCTTCTTAATTTGACATGATTGCTGGAACTCAGCAATTACACTGGGCGCTGTGGTAGCGCTTTATTTAAAAATTTAGATAAATAAGTCATTTTTTACTGTGGGACCAATCCTAGCCGTTAGCGCGCGCTGAAGAAATAGAGACAGTTTCAAAAACTACATTTCATTGACTTTCTAACGGTATCAGTCCGTTTGAGTTACAACGGTTGCGTCACATATTCGTACCAACATGTATTTAGCTATATTTTTCTGATATTACTAGGTTGCATCGCTTTTAACAGTGAAACGATTGACTGTGGGACTTAATTGAACTGATTTTGGACTTTGACCTTATAAATGTGATAAATGAGACAATTGTACTCCAAGAAATAACATTCTTCTTAATTTGACATGATTGCTGGAACTCAGCAATTACACTGGGCGCTGTGGTAGCGCTTTATTTAAAAATTTAGATAAATAAGTCATTTTTTACTGTGGGACCAATCCTAGCCGTTAGCGCGCGCTGAAGAAATAGAGACAGTTTCAAAAACTACATTTCATTGACTTTCTAACGGTATCAGTCCGTTTGAGTTACAACGGTTGCGTCACATATTCGTACCAACATGTATTTAGCTATATTTTTCTGATATTACTAGGTTGCATCGCTTTTAACAGTGAAACGATTGACTGTGGGACTTAATTGAACTGATTTTGGACTTTGATCTTATAAATGTGATAAATGAGACAATTGTACTCCAAGAAATAACATTCTTCTTAATTTGACATGATTGCTGGAACTCAGCAATTACACTGGGCGCTGTGGTAGCGCTTTATTTAAAAATTTAGATAAATAAGTCATTTTTTACTGTGGGACCAATCCTAGCCGTTAGCGCGCGCTGAAGAAATAGAGACAGTTTCAAAAACTACATTTCATTGACTTTCTAACGGTATCAGTCCGTTTGAGTTACAACGGTTGCGTCACATATTCGTACCAACATGTATTTAGCTATATTTTTCTGATATTACTAGGTTGCATCGCTTTTAACAGTGAAACGATTGACTGTGGGACTTAATTGAACTGATTTTGGACTTTGACCTTATAAATGTGATAAATGAGACAATTGTACTCCAAGAAATAACATTCTTCTTAATTTGACATGATTGCTGGAACTCAGCAATTACACTGGGCGCTGTGGTAGCGCTTTATTTAAAAATTTAGATAAATAAGTCATTTTTTACTGTGGGACCAATCCTAGCCGTTAGCGCGCGCTGAAGAAATAGAGACAGTTTCAAAAACTACATTTCATTGACTTTCTAACGGTATCAGTCCGTTTGAGTTACAACGGTTGCGTCACATATTCGTACCAACATGTATTTAGCTATATTTTTCTGATATTACTAGGTTGCATCGCTTTTAACAGTGAAACGATTGACTGTGGGACTTAATTGAACTGATTTTGGACTTTGACCTTATAAATGTGATAAATGAGACAATTGTACTCCAAGAAATAACATTCTTCTTAATTTGACATGATTGCTGGAACTCAGCAATTACACTGGGCGCTGTGGTAGCGCTTTATTTAAAAATTTAGATAAATAAGTCATTTTTACTGTGGGACCAATCCTAGCCGTTAGCGCGCGCTGAAGAAATAGAGACAGTTTCAAAAACTACATTTCATTGACTTTCTAACGGTATCAGTCCGTTTGAGTTACAACGGTTGCGTCACATATTCGTACCAACATGTATTTAGCTATATTTTTCTGATATTACTAGGTTGCATCGCTTTTAACAGTGAAACGATTGACTGTGGGACTTAATTGAACTGATTTTGGACTTTGATCTTATAAATGTGATAAATGAGACAATTGTACTCCAAGAAATAACATTCTTCTTAATTTGACATGATTGCTGGAACTCAGCAATTACACTGGGCGCTGTGGTAGCGCTTTATTTAAAAATTTAGATAAATAAGTCATTTTTACTGTGGACCAATCCTAGCCGTTAGCGCGCGCTGAAGAAATAGAGACAGTTTCAAAAACTACATTTCATTGACTTTCTAACGGTATCAGTCCGTTTGAGTTACAACGGTTGCGTCACATATTCGTACCAACATGTATTTAGCTATATTTTCTGATATTACTAGGTTGCATCGCTTTTAACAGTGAAACGATTGACTGTGGACTTAATTGAACTGATTTGGACTTTGATCTTATAAATGTGATAAATGAGACAATTGTATCCAAGAAAATAAATACATGTTGTACGATATGTGACGCAACCGTTGTAACTCAAACGGACTGATACGTTAGAAGTCAATGAAATTAGTTTTTGAAACTGTCTCTATTTCTTCAGCGCCGCTAACGGCTAGGATTGGTCCACAGTAAAAAATGACTTATTATCTTAAATTTTTAAATAAAGCGCTACCCAGCGCCCAGTGTAATTGCTGAGTTCCAGCAATCATGTCAAATTAGAAGAAGTATTTCTTTGGAGTCCAATTTTCTCATTTATCACATTTATAAGGTCAAAGTCCAAAATCAGTTCAATTAAGTCCCACAGTCAATCGTTTCACTGTTAAAAGCGATGCAACCTAGTAATATCAGAAAAATACCTAAATACATGTTGGTACGAATATGTGACGCAACCGTTGTAACTCAAACGGATTGATACTTAGAAGTCAATGAAATTAGTTTTTGAAACTGTCTCTATTCTTCAGCGCGCGCTAACGGCTAGGATTGGTCCACAGAAAAAATGATTATTATCTAAATTTTAAATAAAGCGCTACCAGCGCCCAGTGTAATTGCTGAGTTCCAGCAATCATGTCAAATTAAGAAGAATGTTATTTCTAGGAGTACAATTGTCTCATTTATCACATTTATAAGTTCAAAGTCCAAAAATCAGTTCAATTAAGTCCCACAGTCAAATCGTTTTCACTGTTAAAACGATGCACCTAGTAATATCAGAAAAATATCGCTAAATACATGTTGTACGAATATGTGACGCAACCGTTGTAACTCAAACGGATTGATACTGTTAGAAAGTCAATGAAATGTAGTTTTTAAAATCTGTCTCTATTTCTTTAGCGCGCGCTAACGGCTAGATTGTTCCCACCGTAAAAATGACTTATTTATCTTAAATTTTAATAAAGCGCTACCACAGCGCCCAGTGTAACTGCTGAGTTCAAGCAATCATGTCCAAATTAAGAAGAATGTTATTTTCTTGGAGTTCCAATTGTCTCATTTATCACATTTATAAGGTCAAAGTCCAAAATCAGTTCAATTAAGTCCCACAGTCAATCGTTTCACTGTTAAAAGCGATGCAACCTAGTAATATCAGAAAAATATAGCTAAATACATGTTGGTACGAATATGTGACGCAACCGTTGTAACTCAAACGGACTGATACCGTTAGAAAGTCAATGAAATGTAGTTTTTGAAACTGTCTCTATTTCTTCAGCGCGCGCTAACGCTAGATTTGGTCCCACAGTAAAAAATGACTTATTTATCTAAATTTTAAATAAAGCGCTACCACAGCGCCCAGTGTAATTGCTGAGTTCCAAGCAATCATGTCAAATTAAGAAGAATGTTTTTTCTTGGAGTCCAATTGTCTCATTTATCACATTTATAAGGTCAAAGTCCAAAATCAGTTCAATTAAGTCCACAGTCAATCGTTTCACTGTTAAAAGTGGATGCAACCTAGTAATATCAGAAAAATATAGCTAAATACATGTTGGTACGAATATGTGACGCAACCGTTGTAACTCAAACGGACTGATACCGTTAGAAAGTCAATTGAAAATGTAGTTTTTGAAACTGTCTCTATTTCTTCAGCGCGCGCTAACGGCTAGGATTGGTCCCACAGTAAAAAATGACTTATTTATCTCAATTTTTAAATAAAGCGCTACCACAGCGCCCAGTGTAATTGCTGAGTTCCAGCAATCATGTCAAATTAAGAAGAATGTTATTTCTTGGAGTCCAATAGTCTCATTTATCACATTTATAAGGTCAAAGTCCAAAATCAGTTCAATTAAGTCCCACAGTCAATCGTTTCACTGTTAAAAGTCGATGCAACCTAGTAATATCAGAAAAATATCGCTAATATACATGTTGGTACGAATATGTGACGCAACCGTTGTAACTCAAACGGACTGATACCGTTAGAAAGTCAATGAAATGTAGTTTTTGAAACTGTCTCTATTTCTTCAGCGCGCGCTAACGGCTAGGATTGGTCCCACAGTACAAAATGACTTATTTATCTAAATTTTTAAATAAAGCGCTGCCACAGCGCCCAGTGTAACTGCTGAGTTCAAGCAATCATGTCAAATTAAGAAGAATGTTATTTCTTGGAGTCCAATTGTCTCATTTATCACATTTATAAGGTCAAAGTCCAAAATCAGTTCAATTAAGTCCCACAGTCAATCGTTTCACTGTTAAAAGCGATGCAACCTAGTAATATCAGAAAAATATCGCTAAATACATGTTGGTACGAATATGTGACGCAACCGTTGTAACTCAAACGGACTGATACCGTTAGAAAGTCAATGAAATGTAGTTTTTGAAACTGTCTCTATTTCTTCAGCGCGCGCTAACGGCTAGGATTGGTCCCACAGTAAAAATGACTTATTTATCTAAATTTTTAAATAAAGCGCTACCACAGCGCCCAGTGTAATTGCTGAGTTCCAGCAATCATGTCAATTAAGAAGAATGTTATTTCTTGGAGTCAATTGTCTCATTTATCACATTTATAAGGTCAAAGTCCAAAATCAGTTCAATTAAGTCCCACAGTCAATCGTTTCACTGTTAAAAGCGATGCAACCTAGTAATATCAGAAAAATATAGCTAAATACATGTTGGTACGAATATGTGACGCAACCGTTGTAACTCAAACGGACTGATACCGTTAGAAAGTCAATGAAATGTAGTTTTTGAAACTGTCTCTATTTCTTCAGCGCGCGCTAACGGCTAGGATTGGTCCCACAGTAAAAAATGACTTATTTATCTAAATTTTTAAATAAAGCGCTACCACAGCGCCCAGTGTAATGCTGAGTTCCAGCAATCATGTCAAATTAAGAAGAATGTTATTTCTTGGAGTACAATTGTCTCATTTATCACATTTATAAGGTCAAAGTCCAAAATCAGTTCAATTAAGTCCCACAGTCAATCGTTTCACTGTTAAAAGCGATGCAACCTAGTAATATCAGAAAAATATAGCTAAATACATGTTGGTACGAATATGTGACGCAACCGTTGTAACTCAAACGGACTGATACCGTTAGAAAGTCAATGAAATGTAGTTTTTGAAACTGTCTCTATTTCTTCAGCGCGCGCTAACGGCTAGGATTGGTCCCACAGTACAAAATGACTTATTTATCTAAATTTTTAAATAAAGCGCTGCCACAGCGCCCAGTGTAACTGCTGAGTTCAAGCAATCATGTCAAATTAAGAAGAATGTTATTTCTTGGAGTTCAATTGTCTCATTTATCACATTTATAAGGTCAAAGTCCAAAATCAGTTCAATTAAGTCCCACAGTCAATCGTTTCACTGTTAAAAGCGATGCAACCTAGTAATATCAGAAAAATATAGCTAAATACATGTTGGTACGAATATGTGACGCAACCGTTGTAACTCAAACGGACTGATACCGTTAGAAAGTCAATGAAATGTAGTTTTTGAAACTGTCTCTATTTCTTCAGCGCGCGCTAACGGCTAGAATTGGTCCCACAGTACAAAATGACTTATTTATCTAAATTTTTAAATAAAGCGCTGCCACAGCGCCCAGTGTAACTGCTGAGTTCAAGCAATCATGTCAAATTAAGAAGAATGTTATTTCTTGGAGTTCAATTGTCTCATTTATCACATTTATAAGGTCAAAGTCCAAAATCAGTTCAATTAAGTCCCACAGTCAATCGTTTCACTGTTAAAAGCGATGCAACCTAGTAATATCAGAAAAATATAGCTAAATACATGTTGGTACGAATATGTGACGCAACCGTTGTAACTCAAACGGACTGATACCGTTAGAAAGTCAATGAAATGTAGTTTTTGAAACTGTCTCTATTTCTTCAGCGCGCGCTAACGGCTAGAATTGGTCCCACAGTACAAAATGACTTATTTATCTAAATTTTTAAATAAAGCGCTGCCACAGCGCCCAGTGTAACTGCTGAGTTCAAGCAATCATGTCAAATTAAGAAGAATGTTATTTCTTGGAGTTCAATTGTCTCATTTATCACATTTATAAGGTCAAAGTCCAAAATCAGTTCAATTAAGTCCCACAGTCAATCGTTTCACTGTTAAAAGCGGTGCAACCTAGTAATATCAGAAAAATATAGCTAAATACATGTTGGTACGAATATGTGACGCAACCGTTGTAACTCAAACGGACTGATACCGTTAGAAAGTCAATGAAATGTAGTTTTTGAAACTGTCTCTATTTCTTCAGCGCGCGCTAACGGCTAGGATTGGTCCCACAGTAAAAAATGACTTATTTATCTAAATTTTTAAATAAAGCGCTACCACAGCGCCCAGTGTAACTGCTGAGTTCAAGCAATCATGTCAAATTAAGAAGAATGTTATTTCTTGGAGTTCAATTGTCTCATTTATCACATTTATAAGGTCAAAGTCCAAAATCAGTTCAATTAAGTCCCACAGTCAATCGTTTCACTGTTAAAAGCGATGCAACCTAGTAATATCAGAAAAATATAGCTAAATACATGTTGGTACGAATATGTGACGCAACCGTTGTAACTCAAACGGACTGATACCGTTAGAAAGTCAATGAAATGTAGTTTTTGAAACTGTCTCTATTTCTTCAGCGCGCGCTAACGGCTAGGATTGGTCCCACAGTAAAAATGACTTATTTATCTAAATTTTTAAATAAAGCGCTGCCACAGCGCCCAGTGTAACTGCTGAGTTCCAGCAATCATGTCAAATTAAGAAGAATGTTATTTCTTGGAGTTCAATTGTCTCATTTATCACATTTATAAGGTCAAAGTCCAAAATCAGTTCAATTAAGTCCCACAGTCAATCGTTTCACTGTTAAAAGCGATGCAACCTAGTAATATCAGAAAAATATAGCTAAATACATGTTGGTACGAATATGTGACGCAACCGTTGTAACTCAAACGGACTGATACCGTTAGAAAGTCAATGAAATGTAGTTTTTGAAACTGTCTCTATTTCTTCAGCGCGCGCTAACGGCTAGGATTGGTCCCACAGTAAAAAATGACTTATTTATCTAATTTTTAAATAAAGCGCTGCCACAGCGCCCAGTGTAACTGCTGAGTTCCAGCAATCATGTCAAATTAAGAAGAATGTTATTTCTTGGAGTACAATTGTCTCATTTATCACATTTATAAGGTCAAAGTCCAAAATCAGTTCAATTAAGTCCCACAGTCAATCGTTTCACTGTTAAAAGCGATGCAACCTAGTAATATCAGAAAAATATAGCTAAATACATGTTGGTACGAATATGTGACGCAACCGTTGTAACTCAAACGGACTGATACCGTTAGAAAGTCAATGAAATGTAGTTTTTGAAACTGTCTCTATTTCTTCAGCGCGCGCTAACGGCTAGGATTGGTCCCACAGTAAAAAATGACTTATTTATCTAAATTTTTAAATAAAGCGCTACCACAGCGCCCAGTGTAATTGCTGAGTTCCAGCAATCATGTCAAATTAAGAAGAATGTTATTTCTTGGAGTTCAATTGTCTCATTTATCACATTTATAAGGTCAAAGTCCAAAATCAGTTCAATTAAGTCCCACAGTCAATCGTTTCACTGTTAAAAGCGATGCAACCTAGTAATATCAGAAAAATATAGCTAAATACATGTTGGTACGAATATGTGACGCAACCGTTGTAACTCAAACGGACTGATACCGTTAGAAAGTCAATGAAATGTAGTTTTTGAAACTGTCTCTATTTCTTCAGCGCGCGCTAACGGCTAGGATTGGTCCCACAGTAAAAAATGACTTATTTATCTAAATTTTTAAATAAAGCGCTACCACAGCGCCCAGTGTAATTGCTGAGTTCCAGCAATCATGTCAAATTAAGAAGAATGTTATTTCTTGGAGTACAATTGTCTCATTTATCACATTTATAAGGTCAAAGTCCAAAATCAGTTCAATTAAGTCCCACAGTCAATCGTTTCACTGTTAAAAGCGATGCAACCTAGTAATATCAGAAAAATATAGCTAAATACATGTTGGTACGAATATGTGACGCAACCGTTGTAACTCAAACGGACTGATACCGTTAGAAAGTCAATGAAATGTAGTTTTTGAAACTGTCTCTATTTCTTCAGCGCGCGCTAACGGCTAGGATTGGTCCCACAGTAAAAAATGACTTATTTATCTAAATTTTTAAATAAAGCGCTACCACAGCGCCCAGTGTAATTGCTGAGTTCCAGCAATCATGTCAAATTAAGAAGAATGTTATTTCTTGGAGTCAATTGTCTCATTTATCACATTTATAAGGTCAAAGTCCAAAATCAGTTCAATTAAGTCCCACAGTCAATCGTTTCACTGTTAAAAGCGATGCAACCTAGTAATATCAGAAAAATATAGCTAAATACATGTTGGTACGAATATGTGACGCAACCGTTGTAACTCAAACGGACTGATACCGTTAGAAAGTCAATGAAATGTAGTTTTTGAAACTGTCTCTATTTCTTCAGCGCGCGCTAACGGCTAGGATTGGTCCCACAGTAAAAAATGACTTATTTATCTAAATTTTTAAATAAAGCGCTACCACAGCGCCCAGTGTAATCTGCTGAGTTCCAGCAATCATGTCAAATTAAGAAGAATGTTATTTCTTGGAGTCCAATTGTCTCATTTATCACATTTATAAGGTCAAAGTCCAAAATCAGTTCAATTAAGTCCCACAGTCAATCGTTTCACTGTTAAAAGCGATGCAACCTAGTAATATCAGAAAAATATCGCTAAATACATGTTGGTACGAATATGTGACGCAACCGTTGTAACTCAAACGGACTGATACCGTTAGAAAGTCAATGAAATGTAGTTTTTGAAACTGTCTCTATTTCTTCAGCGCGCGCTAACGGCTAGGATTGGTCCCACAGTAAAAAATGACTTATTTATCTAAATTTTTAAATAAAGCGCTACCACAGCGCCCAGTGTAACTGCTGAGTTCCAGCAATCATGTCAAATTAAGAAGAATGTTATTTCTTGGAGTCCAATTGTCTCATTTATCACATTTATAAGGTCAAAGTCCAAAATCAGTTCAATTAAGTCCCACAGTCAATCGTTTCACTGTTAAAAGCGATGCAACCTAGTAATATCAGAAAAATATAGCTAAATACATGTTGGTACGAATATGTGACGCAACCGTTGTAACTCAAACGGACTGATACCGTTAGAAAGTCAATGAAATGTAGTTTTTGAAACTGTCTCTATTTCTTCAGCGCGCGCTAACGGCTAGGATTGGTCCCACAGTAAAAAATGACTTATTTATCTAAATTTTTAAATAAAGCGCTGCCACAGCGCCCAGTGTAACTGCTGAGTTCAAGCAATCATGTCAAATTAAGAAGAATGTTATTTCTTGGAGTTCAATTGTCTCATTTATCACATTTATAAGGTCAAAGTCCAAAATCAGTTCAATTAAGTCCCACAGTCAATCGTTTCACTGTTAAAAGCGATGCAACCTAGTAATATCAGAAAAATATAGCTAAATACATGTTGGTACGAATATGTGACGCAACCGTTGTAACTCAAACGGACTGATACCGTTAGAAAGTCAATGAAATGTAGTTTTTGAAACTGTCTCTATTTCTTCAGCGCGCGCTAACGGCTAGGATTGGTCCCACAGTAAAAAATGACTTATTTATCTAAATTTTTAAATAAAGCGCTACCACAGCGCCCAGTGTAATTGCTGAGTTCCAGCAATCATGTCAAATTAAGAAGAATGTTATTTCTTGGAGTACAATTGTCTCATTTATCACATTTATAAGGTCAAAGTCCAAAATCAGTTCAATTAAGTCCCACAGTCAATCGTTTCACTGTTAAAAGCGATGCAACCTAGTAATATCAGAAAAATATAGCTAAATACATGTTGGTACGAATATGTGACGCAACCGTTGTAACTCAAACGGACTGATACCGTTAGAAAGTCAATGAAATGTAGTTTTTGAAACTGTCTCTATTTCTTCAGCGCGCGCTAACGGCTAGGATTGGTCCCACAGTAAAAAATGACTTATTTATCTAAATTTTTAAATAAAGCGCTACCACAGCGCCCAGTGTAATTGCTGAGTTCCAGCAATCATGTCAAATTAAGAAGAATGTTATTTCTTGGAGTACAATTGTCTCATTTATCACATTTATAAGGTCAAAGTCCAAAATCAGTTCAATTAAGTCCCACAGTCAATCGTTTCACTGTTAAAAGCGATGCAACCTAGTAATATCAGAAAAATATAGCTAAATACATGTTGGTACGAATATGTGACGCAACCGTTGTAACTCAAACGGACTGATACCGTTAGAAAGTCAATGAAATGTAGTTTTTGAAACTGTCTCTATTTCTTCAGCGCGCGCTAACGGCTAGGATTGGTCCCACAGTACAAAATGACTTATTTATCTAAATTTTTAAATAAAGCGCTGCCACAGCGCCCAGTGTAACTGCTGAGTTCCAGCAATCATGTCAAATTAAGAAGAATGTTATTTCTTGGAGTTCAATTGTCTCATTTATCACATTTATAAGGTCAAAGTCCAAAATCAGTTCAATTAAGTCCCACAGTCAATCGTTTCACTGTTAAAAGCGATGCAACCTAGTAATATCAGAAAAATATAGCTAAATACATGTTGGTACGAATATGTGACGCAACCGTTGTAACTCAAACGGACTGATACCGTTAGAAAGTCAATGAAATGTAGTTTTTGAAACTGTCTCTATTTCTTCAGCGCGCGCTAACGGCTAGGATTGGTCCCACAGTAAAAAATGACTTATTTATCTAAATTTTTAAATAAAGCGCTGCCACAGCGCCCAGTGTAACTGCTGAGTTCAGCAATCATGTCAAATTAAGAATGTTATTTCTTGGAGTTCAATTGTCTCATTTATCACATTTATAAGGTCAAAGTCCAAAATCAGTTCAATTAAGTCCCACAGTCAATCGTTTCACTGTTAAAAGCGGTGCAACCTAGTAATATCAGAAAAATATAGCTAAATACATGTTGGTACGAATATGTGACGCAACCGTTGTAACTCAAACGGACTGATACCGTTAGAAAGTCAATGAAATGTAGTTTTTGAAACTGTCTCTATTTCTTCAGCGCGCGCTAACGGCTAGGATTGGTCCCACAGTAAAAAATGACTTATTTATCTAAATTTTTAAATAAAGCGCTGCCACAGCGCCCAGTGTAACTGCTGAGTTCAAGCAATCATGTCAAATTAAGAAGAATGTTATTTCTTGGAGTACAATTGTCTCATTTATCACATTTATAAGGTCAAAGTCCAAAATCAGTTCAATTAAGTCCCACAGTCAATCGTTTCACTGTTAAAAGTGGTGCAACCTAGTAATATCAGAAAAATATAGCTAAATACATGTTGGTACGAATATGTGATGCAACCGTTGTAACTCAAACGGACTGATACCGTTAGAAAGTCAATGAAATGTAGTTTTTGAAACTGTCTCTATTTCTTCAGCGCGCGCTAACGGCTAGGATTGGTCCCACAGTAAAAAATGACTTATTTATCTCAATTTTTAAATAAAGCGCTACCACAGCGCCCAGTGTAATTGCTGAGTTCCAGCAATTATGTCAAATTAAGAATAATGTTTTTTCTTGGAGTACAATTATCTCATTTATCACATTTATAAGATCAAAGTCCAAAATCAGTTCAATTAAGTCCCACAGTCAATCGTTTCACTGTTAAAAGCGATGCAACCTAGTAATATCAGAAAAAATATAGCTAAATACATGTTGGTACGAATATGTGACGCAACCGTTGTAACTGAAACGGACTGACACAGTTAGAAAGTCAATGAAATGTAGTTTTTGAAACTGTCTCTATTTCTTCAGCGCGCGCTAACGGCTAGGATTGGTCCCACAGTAAAAAATGACTTATTTATCTAAATTTTTAAATAAAGCGCTGCCACAGCGCCCAGTGTAACTGCTGAGTTCAAGCAATCATGTCAAATTAAGAAGAATGTTATTTCTTGGAGTTCAATTGTCTCATTTATCACATTTATAAGGTCAAAGTCCAAAATCAGTTCAATTAAGTCCCACAGTCAATCGTTTCACTGTTAAAAGCGATGCAACCTAGTAATATCAGAAAAATATAGCTAAATACATGTTGGTACGAATATGTGACGCAACCGTTGTAACTCAAACGGACTGATACCGTTAGAAAGTCAATGAAATGTAGTTTTTGAAACTGTCTCTATTTCTTCAGCGCGCGCTAACAGCTAGATTTGGTCCCACAGTACAAAATGACTTATTTATCTAAATTTTTAAATAAAGCGCTGCCACAGCGCCCAGTGTAACTGCTGAGTTCAAGCAATCATGTCAAATTAAGAAGAATGTTATTTCTTGGAGTTCAATTGTCTCATTTATCACATTTATAAGGTCAAAGTACAAAATCAGTTCAATTAAGTCCCACAGTCAATCGTTTCACTGTTAAAAGTGGTGCAACCTAGTAATATCAGAAAAATATAGCTAAATACATGTTGGTACGAATATGTGATGCAACCGTTGTAACTCAAACGGACTGATACCGTTAGAAAGTCAATGAAATGTAGTTTTTGAAACTGTCTCTATTTCTTCAGCGCGCGCTAACGGCTAGGATTGGTCCCACAGTAAAAAATGACTTATTTATCTCAATTTTTAAATAAAGCGCTACCACAGCGCCCAGTGTAATTGCTGAGTTCCAGCAATTATGTCAAATTAAGAATAATGTTTTTTCTTGGAGTACAATTATCTCATTTATCACATTTATAAGATCAAAGTCCAAAATCAGTTCAATTAAGTCCCACAGTCAATCGTTTCACTGTTAAAAGCGATGCAACCTAGTAATATCAGAAAAAATATAGCTAAATACATGTTGGTACGAATATGAGACGCAACCGTTGTAACTGAAACGGACTGACACAGTTAGAAAGTCAATGAAATGTAGTTTTTGAAACTGTCTCTATTTCTTCAGCGCGCGCTAACGGCTAGGATTGGTCCCACAGTAAAAAATGACTTATTTATCTAAATTTTTAAATAAAGCGCTACCACAGCGCCCAGTGTAATTGCTGAGTTCCAGCAATCATGTCAAATTAAGAAGAATGTTATTTCTTGGAGTACAATTGTCTCATTTATCACATTTATAAGGTCAAAGTCCAAAATCAGTTCAATTAAGTCCCACAGTCAATCGTTTCACTGTTAAAAGCGATGCAACCTAGTAATATCAGAAAAATATCGCTAAATACATGTTGGTACGAATATGTGACGCAACCGTTGTAACTCAAACGGACTGATACCGTTAGAAAGTCAATGAAATGTAGTTTTTGAAACTGTCTCTATTTCTTTCAGCGCGCGCTAACAGCTAGATTTGGTCCCACAGTACAAAATGACTTACTCGGCGACGTTAAGGCGCATTCTGAATGCCGCGGTATTTTTAACTCGCCTGCTACAATTTTACACTATGGCGAGTAATGTTGTTACGCGCTATCTGGTCCGCGTTTTTCAACTAAAATAGTCATGTTGCGCGGCCTCGTGGCATTTTTGAATTTGATATAAAGCTTTGCCCTGACAGTCATCATTGTTGATTGTTGGTTCACATTTAAAGATTTAAAGAGGGGAAAAGAGTTATACAAACAAATAAATGGTAAGTCAGTTCTTTATTAATATTATTGATAAATAAACTTTTGGAATATTACAGTTTTATTGAGTATATAGCTACCTAGCTAGCAAAATGATTTTTATTTGCTGATATTGGCTTTTCCTCATTGTGAAGATTTTTGTTCTAAGAGAGCATTCTAAGACTGGTATTTTAATGTCTTGATTATCCCCTAGAATGAATTATCCAGGAAGATGTGGATTTAAGGTAAAAATTCAATGGATAGTAGCTAGCTAGCTATTATATAAGAAATGTAAAATGGGCCATTTTGTGTAAGCTGTTGACCAGCCTATTCAAAATATTATTTTGAGTCTCTAGCTATATCTATTAATGCTAAAAAAATTATTTCAACCTTTACGCCACTTTTCTCTTTCAAGTGGACAGGTAAACAAATTATAACTATAATAATATATATTTTATTTTTTTGTTTGCAGACAAAAGTTAAATATATTCTTGCGGTCGGAACGTTCTCCTTCGTTGCTCTCCGATGGGGTACAAAGTGGGCTTTTCACAGTCAAACCTTCACAATAGAAATCTTAAGTAAACAGAATTTACAAGCAAAACGGCGTTAAAATGTCACGAAATGGCAAAAATTAAGCAGTATCTAAAACATCTATATTATAATACCCGTATACGTCTGTCTGTCACGCAAAATGGTACCGCAAGTAGCGACACGCGTGCAATGCTGTATAAAAAGGACGGGCGAACCCGTGGATTTTTCCAACGGCCACCGACTAGTATTAAAGATTTGACTAAAAAAAAAAGAATTCCTGGAAAAATCCAGTATTGTATTTATAAAGGTTTCGCCACAAAAACATTACGATTACGGTATTTGTACACCATTTCATAATGGCTGCTTAAGGTGGTGCTCCTAGAAAAAAAACCCTGTTTTTGGAAAAAATTGTGGTTTTAATATTTTGGGCGTATTTTATGCAGAATTTCCTGTTCTTTCAGATGGTGTATGCATTAATTGCCTTTTTTAACGAAAAACGCTGCAAAAACTTTGTTTTGTAGACCTAGGTGAAATTTTTTACCTTAGCAACGTCCCTAGCAACCATATTTTAGACAGAAATTGACCTTTATAAGCCTCTTTCTCTGCACCTTTTTGGGCGCTTTTAGTAGGGTTTATCTTATTTGCTTTTCGGATAGTTTAGCAATACTCTGTAACCACATTTCGGCTGTTTCTGATGACACGAGGAGTTCTAGCGTTGTTACTAGCTAGCTGACTGTTTGGTTGTGAAAATATTTACTTGTCCAGAAAGTTGTATAGTTTTTATCAAAACTTCACACTCTTAGCAGTTCTTCTTAGATACTTTCAAAGTATATATATTTCGTAACAAATTTCTGGGGAGATGTCTTGTAATAAACAAAATTCTCAAAGAAAGAGGCAAAGAAAGCCCCCTCAAAATAGACACTCAAAAAATGTATGTGATATGGAAATTGTTACAGAAGTTACTCCAGAGTTAGAATGTTCTAGTTCTAAGAAACTAAATACAAAGGATAAGAGCATGGATGTACCTGATGATAATATACAAAACACAGACTATTTCATCCTATTTAATTACTCAATTTTAAAAAGTTTTATTACGCCACTGTTAGTTTGTCCCGAATGTAAACGTCATCAACAGTTAACTATATTTGATAACTCTGAAAAGCGAATGGGACTAGTTCATCACTTGGAGTTTGTGTGTATGGCATGTGAATGGAAGGGATCATTATATTCTTCACCTCAATGTAAAAGGCAAACTAGCACTCAAGGTCGTCAAATATATGAGGCTAATGCAAGAGCGGTTATTGCGTTTCGAGAAATTGGACGCGGCCACCATGGAATGCAAACTTTCGCACATTGTATGAACATGCATAGCATTGAAAATGCATCATTCCATAGCTTAAACAATGGAGAAATTTATCATGCTTATGATAAGACAGCTAAAGCTAGCATGAAAAGAGCAGCAGATGAACTTCAAGGTGAAAACATTAATGGTCCAGCGAGAAAGCGAGTAAAAATTGACGGTGCTTGGCAAAAACGGGGGCATGCCTCTCTAAACGGGGTTGTGACCGCTATTGTAGATGACAAAGTTGTAGATGTGGAAGCATTTTCGAAATATTGTCAAGGTTGTAGGATGTGGCAAAACAAAAAGGATACACCAGAATACAACCGGTGGAAAGCCGATCATGTGTGTCACATGAACCATACCAAATCATCCGGTTCAATGGAGGCAGCTGGTGCAACAAATATGTTTAATCGTTCTGTGGAGAAAAATAATTTAATCTACTCAGAATATTTAGGAGATGGAGATACATCTTCTTTTATAGAAGTTGTAGATCAGGATCCTTATCAAAATTACAACGTTCAACCAATAAAGCTTGAATGCGTTGGACATGTCCAAAAAAGACTTGGAACTCGGCTGCGGAATATGGTGAAGTCGCACAAAGGGACAAAAAATCCCATTTCTGGTAGAGGGAAACTAACAGAAAATGTTATTAACTCCATGCAAAACTATTATGGCATGGCCATAAGAAGTAATTCTGATAACCTTTATGCCATGAAAAAAGCTGTAGGTGCAATACTTTGGCATTGTACTTTTTTTACTGACCCAGCCAAGCGACATGCAATGTGCCCGAGAACTGAAAACACATGGTGTAAGTGGCAACTTGACCAAATAAATGGAACAAATACATATAAATCTAAAATATCTATTCCATTTGCAATACACACCATCATAAGACCTATATTCAATGACTTGTCTTCAGATGATTTATTGAAAAAGTGTCTACATGGTCAAACGCAAAACACAAACGAAGCTTTCAATTCTATAATTTGGACTCGATGTCCCAAAAATATTTTTGTTAGTCGTTCTACCTTTGAAATTGGTATCAATTCTGCTGTTATACACTACAATGATGGTCGTGGTGGATTAAAAGCAGTGTATAGAGAATTTGGTATTGCTGGCAAAGTTACCTTTGAAAAATTTATGAACCAAGACCGCAAACGTGTTCAACAAATGAAGAGGAAGTCCACGGAAAGAGTAAAAAAAAACAAAGAAAAAGACTAAGAACCATTAAAAAGGGATACTTAGATAAAGAGAAAGAAACTGAAAAAGTTGATTCTTATGTTGCAGGAGGATTTTAATGGCTAATTTTAAATATTCATGTTATATTTATGTATTTGAAAACTTTGAACGTGATTTTCTCTAATTGGCACTTTTGCATAAGTTGCGTAATTTCAAAACATGATATTTCCAGTTTAACTGAAGATGATGGAATGAAATTTTCAGGATCTGTTGATAATAAATGTATAATTCATTTGTTATAGGATTTTTTAATCTAAGGTTTTTGTTATGGAGTTATCGAGGCGAACATGTAGAAAAAATGGTCTGGAAATAGACATTTTACGTATATTCAGATAATTTTTGAATAAGTGAGACAAATGAATTTTATAACTGTTATTAATGTGTAGTCAAAGTTTGAAGATCTTAGCTTATGTATTTTTGAAGATATTATGTTTTAAAATACGGACATTTTTGACAAATATACCGTGGTAATTTGGATAATCGAGGCAATCCAAAAAAAAAAAATAATTTAATCTTAATTTTGAAAGATTTTTAATCAAATTTTATAAAAATGATAACCTGTATTGGTCTAGAAATGAAGATAGCTTTTTTCTAGGAGCACCACCTTAATGTGAATACTGGCCCATGATTGGTTCAACCAGTATTATGACGCGAATCCGACCGCAAGAATAGAAAGGTGTGACTTTTTACTGCCTGTCAATTATTCAAATTTTTCCTGTATGTAACTGCGCTACATTTTGTTCCAAACGTCTCTCCACTGTAAATTAAAGATTATATGCTCATATATATAATATAATTTAATATAATATAATTTGCAACAACGCAACAATTCTTAAAAAAAAAATTTCTACTGGGAAAAAATTGACTCTGTTATGATTTGTTTTATAAATCAAGTTCCTTTTTTAAGGCAGCACAATATTTTAATAATGTTAAAATATTTTTGTATTTTGCCAACTCATTCTCACTTTTTGGGATCATTGACAATGCTGTGCTGTTTGTGCCAATGCAGCTCAACTCCAAGTTCTTTAATTTCTTTTTTATATTTTCCTCTGCCAATTTTAACTTCACCTCAACTTCTGCTATAATTTGCAGGTATTTTTCTTTTGCTAATTGACATGGATTAGCCTTCATTTCCTTTCTGGTTTTATTGTACTGGTATATTAGTGGAATGTCCCCAATAACAGCTTTCATCATGAGAGAAGTTCTTGACAGCTCAGAAGTGGATGATGAGGTGGGACATAGAGGTGGTTGGAATTTAAAACCTGTAATGTTTCCTTGGTTTTTTTTGTGTTTCAGGTGATGAGATATTGGTAGCATTCTTATAAATTGGTGATAATTGATGCAGGGGAGTATTTAAATTGGTTGCAGAAACAGCATGTGGTGTTGAAGCAACTTGTGGCGGAAATAAGGAGGTTGGTGTTAAGTTGTTTTCAGTGCTAGTAGTGGTAGTATTGTGTTTGTTAGCTTTTGGAGTTGTGATTGGACTTTCTACGTAATTTTCAAATCTTTTTAAACTTTTCAGTACCATCTTTTTGTCATCTTTTCCAGTTACTTTCAACGCAGGTACACAATGCTTATTAACTAAGCATTTTTCCCACAATCTAAAGGTATAACAGTTACACATATAAAATATACATACATTCTCAGCCATTATATGCACAATGGTAAGGGTGTGCAGAAATTACCATGATTCTTCGTTCATGGTAATTTCTTATTCATTATTTTCAAAAAGTTTTCATATATGTACCTTACATCTAGTTTTTGTACGCAAATAAAGAAAGTATTGTAAGCGAAATATTTTGACATCAGATTTGTAATAATCAAAATAGGTATATATACAAAGGAAAATGACAGTTAATAAACTTTGTAAATTTTTCTGAAAGGTTAAACAATGTCAAAGTATTATAAAAATTGTTGATAATATAATTTAGCACCAAATAGTAAAATTAAGACACTTGAAGTTTTAAAATGTTTTATTATTTTAAATTGCTTGCATCAACATTGCTAGGTACTGCAAGAAAGAGCTAAATGTGAATACCGTTGAAGGTATTGTTCTTCCTCTTTTAGTGTTGACGATCGATAATGATGAAGAATCAAGGAACTGTCACCAGGTAGAGAATCAACACTTTTAAATATAATTCCATCACTGGTTTCTTCCCACCATTTATGTGAATCCAATAGAAAGTCAGCTATTCTTTTTAAAAAGCATTCATGATCATTTGGATATTTCTCTATCCAAGAGAATGGTATCACGGTCCCTGTTATAAAAATACTACACAATAATATTAAGAAAAGAAACGCATTTTATATTTTTTATAAATAATAGAACTATTGCTGTTTTCTTCATTAATGTAAATACTTCAGCCATAGCAATCTAAAAATTAGGGCGACGTCAATTTTAATTTCACCATCATTTCATGGCAGTTGATTAGTTGATTGAAAGGACGTTCTGTTCTATGTAACCAGAGCACAAATAACATAATCTTTTTTATATATCAAATCAAAAAACAAAGTATAAAGTCAAAACGCAAAATATCGATAGCACATTGGGTAAAATATAGAACCTACCTGTTGAATGTCTCTGTATTCTTTGGGAAAGTTCCTCAAATGATTTATCTTTGCTCACTGCATTTTGGCCTGCACCTAATTTTATTGCGGCTTGCATTCTGATCAGGGCATTACATATGATGTTTTCTGGATGGTTATTTGATGTAAGTTTAGTTACGGTCTTGATGGGATTAAAACTAGCCTCTTCTTTTTCAGTGTTGGCTGTACGACCAGAAACAAGACGTAGCTGTGTGCCAGAATGTCTGATAATTGAATGGTAATACACACCAAAAAATTTCCTCTGTGTCAGTGATGTTAATTTACCACGGATATGGAGTTTTATCAACATGGCGTGGTGGTGTGTTGCAATTATCAAATGCAGAATACTTGGCATACTTCTTCTATTTGCTGGCAAGTACAATATTTCCTGGATCTTTGAAAGTGAGATCAGCAGTTTCAATGCAAAGTGGCCTAATAACAAGAAAAGACTAGTTTATACATTGGTGTAAGTTATATTTGTTATGTTTATTTTGGTCCCATATTCAGGTGCAACTAAATCTTCAGATAATAATACTGTAGCCCTAATTTAGAAATATAGTAAATATTTACCTTCTAAATTTTTTAATGCCCAATTTGTTACGATCAGCAGGCTTCTTCTGTAATCAGAGGCATTTTTTGCTTCCTTGTTATTAAACGAAGCCTCAATTATTTCTAATAAAGTCTTCTTCTTTGCACCTACATGATGTGGAAGCTCACAGTAGATATTTTTAATGTAGTTTGACACATCATGCAAAGGTTCATTATTTAATATCTCGTATCCCTCAAGGTTGAGCTCACTCAAAGATCTATGGGACTTCCCAAACATGAGGGCTGGCAACCTTTGAATTCCATGCATTTCCTCTTGAAGCAAGTTGTTTAACTCCTTTGTAGGGAGATCACAGGAGAACTTTATTTTTCGTTGATGAAGTTCATTTATCAGCTCATGCTTCTTCAATCCATTGTGTAACTTTACTGCTCCACTTTTAAGTTTATTACATGATTCGACAGAAGATAAAGCATGACCGACCCGATCTTGCAAGGACAGATGTTGTTGTTTAAAAGTATGTACAAGACTGCTAACACAATCAGCGTGTACAGAGCATGAATGGCAAAACAAATTGCCACCTTTTTGCTGCCCAGCTTCAAATGCCGCTGCGGGACTGTCACCCTTGAAAAATCTCATTACATCAGTTATACCATGTCCAACACTTTTCCTCATTTCTATGATATCTTTGCAGCGTTCATTTGAATATAAAAGCTGCTGGTCAGTTGCAGGACATCTGGCCAAAATGTAAAACTCCGGCTTTTCAATCACAGCTTGCACATTTATTTTGTTTTAGTATTTTCCATATACTCGTCATCTGTGAGAAATAAAGCAGGGTCGTACATACATGCAACAAGCATGAGGACATGGCTGTGGCTAGCTATAGATGACCCATCATGCCAAAACATCAAATGACGCCTCCTTTCAAAACACTTCAAGGTATGTACATACTCTTCTGAAGGCATTTGTTCACTGAACTCGTTAATTCTTTTTAAGTTAAGAATCAATTCTTCTTGTGTCATGTTTTCATAATCCTTATCAGATCTTAGTCGCATAAATGGCAAATGCTTTTCCAACATGTCCTTTCTTATTTCTGTTAAAGGCATTTTCCGTCCACTGACCTCAACAGTTTCATGTATTATCTTGTCTTCTTTTAAAATTGCTTTGGTGAATGACTGTGGCACAATCAAATCTCCAAGTGAGTATTCCCCTGTGGTTATTTTATCTTTTAGTTTTTCATTAACTTCTTTGTTTGTTGTTTCCACGGGAAAGGACATGTTCTTAAAGTTAGGGATGTCCAGTCTAAAAAAATTGTGTCACTTTTAAATAAATTGTTGCTGTGCAAACCTGCTAGATTAAAAAAAAGACTACACAAGAACTAGAATTATTGATTTTAGCAGTTTCTAAAAATGTGTGATTCCGATGTATAATAATACTAACTTCCGTTTTTTTCTTCTCACTTTAGTAAATTCAGTGCTAAGTTGGTTTGCTGTTACACAGTTTCGAAACCTGGTCAAATTGCATCCATTGTTAATTAGCAGTTCTTTTAAAACTTGCCCACAGTTTTGTGGTTGAATACCTGAATATAGATACTAAATTGGTAAGTTAACTTGCTACATGATAAAAAGATCTTACAAGCATGACGTTCAAAAACGTGGAGTTACAAACCACAAATTTTCATGTCTGCTATCAAGTACCAATTTATTGAAAAGGAAATAGATAACCACGTTTTTGTATAAGAACATGCAAGACCACATCAAGTTTTATAAAATAATTAAAAATCGAAGGGAGACTGACCATTACTATTAACTAATTTATGTCGTCTTGCTAAATCGCTAAAATTAATCTGATGTCCTTCTGGATAATTGTTGATTTCTTCCAAACATTCGCTTTTGCTCCACTCGAAGTTTTCCAGCTGTCCGGTGTGGCTATGAGGTCTTTTAAGGCCCTTGAAAATTAAATAAATTTATTGATATTGGTATTATCATTACCTGAACAATATCATTCCGACAATTGAAACAGCATTCTTTACCTGTGTAATTTTTGCGACATTGTCATTTGTCCGTTTTACAGCATCGATTTTGCTTTCAAAGCTTAAATGCAACCGCAGTTTATCTCTGTTTCGTAACGAGATAGGTACTCCATAAGCACTAAAAAACAAGCAAAAAACAAACTTTTTAATGTTGCTTAATTTATATTTTAGATTAAGTATGCCGACTGTTATGTACTTATTGATTTTGGTCTAAATTAACAACAAACTTCATACCGTTCAACAGATGTTTCCGCCCACTGATGCTCAATATCTTTTTTCGCTGTGCGCAAAAGACATCGTTTATCGCTCTCCTTTTTCTCCAGCAACATTGTTTCAAACTGGGATGTAAACGAACTCTCGAATCTTGATGCAAATTCGTCATTAAGTCCGTTTACAGCTTCTGTCATTCGATTCTACGCGTAAAGCAAATAATTCACATATATTTATTTAAATACTTTGTAAATTTGTATAGATTATATATACGAAACGTCTACTTAAAAAATAAAATATAACAGCCAAACCTTCATTTCCTTTTCCCTGAATAAGCCGCTCCTCTCTGCTTTTATTTTAAACGAGTTTTTTTTCGCGGGAAATAACGCCAAAAACTGTTTAAAACCTTCTTGACAACCAAGACAGTTCTGAAGGCTGTGTGTCTTTCTCTTCTCCACTGATAAATTCAGCCAAGCTTTAAGCGAGAAGCATTCTAGCAACTTATCTCTTAAAGCAGTATGATGTTTCGCTAACCCTCGTACATTTTCAACGATTTTAGGGAAGTTGCGTGTAAAAGTGTTGTAGTCCACTCCGCTCACCAATTCACTATATTTTTCTTTTAGTTCGTTGAACTTGTGTTTGAATACACGTCCGTTATATACCTTTTTGTTTTCATTATCTTGTTTTTTTAAAGGCGTGTCTTTTGTCAAAATAACATACGCTCCGATTTTAACAAAGCCACAGCAGAGCGGATCAACGACAGACATTTTATAGTGAACGCCACCAAAACGCTTGTGCACCGCCGTGTTTATTTTCCCGCCTTTACCAAATTATTTATTTTTTGCCGCCCCTGATATTACTGAAACCTTATTGGGTGGAATAGCCGATTCTTATTCGTTGTCCGGCGATTTTATGTCTGCGTTTATTTTTTCGCAACATACATTCAATCAAAATGTGCATTGGCTACATTAAAGCTACTTCGTCCCTGTGCAACCTTTGAAAATGGCTGCTAAAGACAATTCAAATCTTGGTAATAAAACAACATAAGAAAATTAAAAGTGCAGTACAAATTTAAGTTAACAAATAATTTATTTATTTATTTAATAAAAACGTGATTAGCCTAATAGTTGCTAAAAAAATAAAGCTAGGAGATCATTAGGTAAAAAAAATAACTAAAACTTGAAAATAAGTTGCCTAAACATTTAGCAATTTACATCAAAAAAGCGCTTTGTCCTGATAGGTCTTCATCCTTACACCGTAAAAAAATGTGCTAAATTCTTTCATAATTCTTTCATATACTAACTATAAAGTAAAATTTAGAAGCACACCATGCATTGCACTTATCATTAGGCTACTTTTATTTCGTACAGATTAGCTAACTGGATTTAAACCTGCGCCAAGCATAAATAATTGTTATTAATAATAAAATAACAGTAAAAATAATAATTAATAATGCTTTGCTCTACCATTGAGCTATCCTTTTATGTAAAGGAACTGGATTTGAACCAGCATCAAGCATGTTAAAAATACATCCCTTTAAAAAGCAGAAATTTTCAGAAAGGTAATTGTTGCAGTTCTACAAGAATTGTACTTTGATATAAAATATCTGCAGCATACTGTAAAAAAATAACAAATTTTCGCACTAAAATGAGCGGAACACATTTAAGCTTGGTTCCCACTGTGGTTTAACTTGGGTTTAAATATAAAACCTAAAAGGTTTTAAATGTGTTTTAAAAATTAAAATAAAACCTGAGCATTCCCACTGTTTTAAAAGCAAAAACATGTAGCATTTCTCTCTTTGTAGCCTTTGTGTGATTTATCAAAAAATCACTGGATATTTGCGAATAAGTTCGCTAAGATTCTCTTCCTGTACCAAACTTAGTTTTTTTTCTGCCATTTTTTATTCTCTTTTCTGTCTTTAACGTGAAAATGCGCAAAATGTGCCCTAAAATCGTTGAAAACTCCTTCGGCATTTGTCGGCGCCTTTGAACTTTAAACCACAATATCAAAATTTTTTGATCTAAGGTTTTATTTTATCTGTGGTTTAAACAGGTTTTATGCCGAAAATTTTAAAACACGAACACGTTCACATTATGCTTTAACTTTAAAATCTTATTTTAAACATACTTAAAACACACTTAAACCACAGTGGGAACCGAGCTTTACAAAACATTTTCTTAAAGGAAAAAATCTATATACTGCTCACCCTGTTTTATTCGTACACTGTATTTTGATATTTTATAAAAAAGCAACAACTCTGAATAAAAGTTAGTTTCGGACGGAAAATGTTGCCTAAAGCCGCTTTACCACGATCAAATTTTATATGACATAATATATGATCATTATAAACCACCTGCTCGTCTCATCATATGGACTGGTATTACACGATCATATATTGTGCATCAAATTTTACTTTCACTTCTTTTTCTTTATCAACTTGAGTGACAAGGACTTGCGCAACTGCTGTAATACTGCAGTTGTCTCAAAAAAAGTAAAAAAGTAAAAAAAGAAAGTATATATTTGGTTAGGCGGAGGCGGAGTAGGCGGTCACAACTCCATCTTTATGAGACTTGGATCTCGGTTTTGCGTTTAGAAGAGCAGAAAGACTAAGAATTACTTGCAAATAACGGCAGAAAATTTTGACGAAATCTTTGCGCTTGTTGAAAAAATTTGTCTGTGTCGATTTTAGATTTTATTCCTGCAATGTTTTTCTCTTGAATATTTCCTCGCTCTTCTGTATGTTTGTTTCATTTTTACATAACTTCAGTACAATTAAAAACGCGTTATGATTGGTTAACATCTGAATTTCAATAGAAGACAATAGGTTTATATGATCATATATCATATAAAAAATAGGACGTGTTCTATCCTTAAAAATAGAAATTTTTATCATATATATAACGTATGTTACACAATCAAATTTATATGATCATATAGTATATGTCATACGAAATTTGATCGTGTAAAAGCGGCTTAATACTTTTTTTGGTCACAGATTTCTATAACAAATATTATAACAACTAAGAACATTTTCAGGCCAAAATAGGTGAAAAAATCAAAATAACTAAAGCAGATTCTCATAAAATTACAATAATTAATTCAATTATTGCTGACGTAACCAATAATTTGCCTGTTTCATGTCTGTTGTGTTTCACGTTAACAATTTTTATTTTGTATTGGCAGGGTTAAAATTGGATAAGTTATTAACACTGAACTAGAAAACAAAAAAGTGGTTAAAAATTTAACAAATGGATTTCCTTGAAAATGATAAAAAGTGGCATAAAATCTTTATAAGATTTTCTAGTCACTTCCCCTTGTTACATAACAATCAAAATAGCTAACCCTATGTATATATACCCTGCAATTTTATGTGTATATATATATGTTAAATTATGTTCATTTTTTTTACCAATGAAAGAACTAGTACTGGGAAATCCTCATTCTTTATGCATAATCGAAGCCTAAAAGGTTAAAATTATATTATTACAAAGGACGACAAACCCCAATAACTTGAACACAGACAAAAAATGATAAAACTTTAACAAATGTGAAGCTTTTGTTATAATCATTCCACTGTCACAGTAGAGAATCAACTAAATTACTAGTAAGAAACTTCTATCTCAACAGAAGAAAATAAACCTAAAAATATGGAAATAATATCAAATAAATGATAAAAAACTAACAACTAGAAGGAACCTTCACATTGTCTTCAGTGCACAATTTTTCGCTTGCGAACATAGGAGACTCTGCCCCCTGCTTCGCAACCCTTTCTATATTGATTCAGGCACACTGATTTTTTTAGTATCTATAATTTAATGACTCTCGTTTATCATTAATTTCCTTTAAATTATGTTAAAAAACTACTCTAAAATTAAATTCCTAACAACAAAACAAGGTATTAGTATTGCAAATGAGAGATCATAATTAACTTGTATATACCTATAGCTATAGAGGTATTGAGGACATTAGTATAGTGAACCTTTCATAAAGGGGAAAATTGCATACAGCTCTATCTTCAGAACACATATATAGTCATTAATTTTAATAACAGAAATAAGATTCTACACAAAAGCATTTTATTTCATCACAACAAAATGTAGCTAATGTATTTAACCATAATCTGCAATACTCTGGTTATAAAGAGCTTTCGCTTGTGAACCTAGGGGATCCTGTCTAGAGGAAGAGCTATAGCAAAATGTTCTATGATGTTTATTGCTGTCTACTGTCTATAACTGAACTAACTTTTGGCTAATTTCTTAAAAATAAAATTATACACAGCTGGCGATATAGCTTTGACTGATTTTTCAATTAGCTAGGACAAATCCCACAAAGTTCAATATGGCTACCACGACCTTCTGCTCACCCAGAAAATGCAGACCAGGTAATGGCGGCAATAAACTGGTTTTGGAGAACAGAGATAAAAAGAATTGCTTGGGGCTAGCTGAATTTTACTAAATAAGTCAAACAAATTGTTGAAATACTTAGCAAAAACATTACTTTTAACATTTCTTACATGACATATGTCGCAACTAAAATAGAAAACCGTTTATCAGCACGAAAGCAGTCACAACATTAAAAATAACCAAATTTTGGAAGAAAAAACTTTAAAATTTAGGAATTTCTTCTATATGCTGGACATATCTCACGAAAGAAGTTGTAAATACATATCCATAGGCAATACAAAAACATATTTTCATTGTCTGTCCATAAAAATTCAGCCAGCCCCAAGCAAAAATATACCTCATTTTGTACCCTTTAAACTTTCTCGTATTTCACAAAAGGAATCCCACATTACTCTCATGTACCTACATTTTTTGAAGATCGAAGAGTTCTACTGACCAAATATAATTCGAGTTGGGTACAGCGGTTTGTTGAAACAACACAACAAAGCTTCAAAGTCAGCAAAAAATCAATTTAAAAAAAGTGTGTATTTTGCAGACCCCGCCTTAACGTCGCCGAGTATTTATCTAAATTTTTAAATAAAGCGCTGTCACAGCGCCCAGTGTAACTGCTGAGTTCAAGCAATCATGTCAAATTAAGAAGAATGTTATTTCTTGGAGTTCAATTGTCTCATTTATCACATTTATAAGGTCAAAGTCCAAAAACAGTTCAATTAAGTCCCACAGTCAATCGTTTCACTGTTAAAAGCGATGCAACCTAGTAATATCAGAAAAATATCGCTAAATACATGTTGGTACGAATATGTGACGCAACCGTTGTAACTCAAACGGACTGATACCGTTAGAAAGTCAATGAAATGTAGTTTTTGAAACTGTCTCTATTTCTTCAGCGCGCGCTAACAGCTAGGATTGGTCCCACAGTAAAAAATGACTTATTTATCTAAATTTTTAAATAAAGCGCTGCCACAGCGCCCAGTGTAATGCTGAGTTCAAGCAATCATGTCAAATTAAGAAGAATGTTATTTCTTGGAGTTCAATTGTCTCATTTATCACATTTATAAGGTCAAAGTCCAAAATCAGTTCAATTAAGTCCCACAGTCAATCGTTTCACTGTTAAAAGCGATGCAACCTAGTAATATCAGAAAAATATAGCTAAATACATGTTGGTACGAATATGTGACGCAACCGTTGTAACTCAAACGGACTGATACCGTTAGAAAGTCAATGAAATGTAGTTTTTGAAACTGTCTCTATTTCTTCAGCGCGCGCTAACGGCTAGGATTGGTCCCACAGTAAAAAATGACTTATTTATCTAAATTTTTAAATAAAGCGCTACCACAGCGCCCAGTGTAATTGCTGAGTTCCAGCAATCATGTCAAATTAAGAAGAATGTTATTTCTTGGAGTACAATTGTCTCATTTATCACATTTATAAGGTCAAAGTCCAAAATCAGTTCAATTAAGTCCCACAGTCAATCGTTTCACTGTTAAAAGCGATGCAACCTAGTAATATCAGAAAAATATAGCTAAATACATGTTGGTACGAATATGTGACGCAACCGTTGTAACTCAAACGGACTGATACCGTTAGAAAGTCAATGAAATGTAGTTTTTGAAACTGTCTCTATTTCTTCAGCGCGCGCTAACAGCTAGATTTGGTCCCACAGTACAAAATGACTTATTTATCTAAATTTTTAAATAAAGCGCTGCCACAGCGCCCAGTGTAACTGCTGAGTTCAAGCAATCATGTCAAATTAAGAAGAATGTTATTTCTTGGAGTTCAATTGTCTCATTTATCACATTTATAAGGTCAAAGTCCAAAATCAGTTCAATTAAGTCCCACAGTCAATCGTTTCACTGTTAAAAGCGATGCAACCTAGTAATATCAGAAAAATATATCTAAATACATGTTGGTACGAATATGTGACGCAACCGTTGTAACTCAAACGGACTGATACCGTTAGAAAGTCAATGAAATGTAGTTTTTGAAACTGTCTCTATTTCTTCAGCGCGCGCTAACGGCTAGGATTGGTCCCACAGTAAAAAATGACTTAATTTATCTAAATTTTTAAATAAAGCGCTACCACAGCGCCCAGTGTAATTGCTGAGTTCCAGCAATCATGTCAAATTAAGAAGAATGTTATTTCTTGGAGTACAATTGTCTCATTTATCACATTTATAAGATCAAAGTCCAAAATCAGTTCAATTAAGTCCCACAGTCAATCGTTTCACTGTTAAAAGCGATGCAACCTAGTAATATCAGAAAAATATAGCTAAATACATGTTGGTACGAATATGTGACGCAACCGTTGTAACTCAAACGGACTGATACCGTTAGAAAGTCAATGAAATGTAGTTTTTGAAACTGTCTCTATTTCTTCAGCGCGCGCTAACGGCTAGGATTGGTCCCACAGTAAAAAATGACTTATTTATCTAAATTTTTAAATAAAGCGCTACCACAGCGCCCAGTGTAATTGCTGAGTTCCAGCAATCATGTCAAATTAAGAAGAATGTTATTTCTTGGAGTACAATTGTCTCATTTATCACATTTATAAGATCAAAGTCCAAATCAGTTCAATTAAGTCCCACAGTCAATCGTTTCACTGTTAAAAGCGATGCAACCTAGTAATATCAGAAAAAATATGCTAAATACATGTTGGTACGAATATGTGACGCAACCGTTGTAACTCAAACGGACTGATACCGTTAGAAAGTCAATGAAATGTAGTTTTTGAAACTGTCTCTATTTCTTCAGCGCGCGCTAACGGCTAGGATTGGTCCCACAGTAAAAAATGACTTATTTATCTAAATTTTTAAATAAAGCGCTACCACAGCGCCCAGTGTAATTGCTGAGTTCCAGCAATCATGTCAAATTAAGAAGAATGTTATTTCTTGCAGTACAATTGTCTCATTTATCACATTTATAAGATCAAAGTCCAAAATCAGTTCAATTAAGTCCCACAGTCAATCGTTTCACTGTTAAAAGCGATGCAACCTAGTAATATCAGAAAAATATAGCTAAATACATGTTGGTACGAATATGTGACGCAACCGTTGTAACTCAAACGGACTGATACCGTTAGAAAGTCAATGAAATGTAGTTTTTGAAACTGTCTCTATTTCTTCAGCGCGCGCTAACGGCTAGGATTGGTCCCACAGTAAAAAATGACTTATTTATCTAAATTTTTAAATAAAGCGCTACCACAGCGCCCAGTGTAATTGCTGAGTTCCAGCAATCATGTCAAATTAAGAAGAATGTTATTTCTTGGAGTACAATTGTCTCATTTATCACATTTATTAGGTCAAAGTCCAAAATCAGTTCAATTAAGACCCACAGTCAATCGTTTCACTGTTAAAAGCGATGCAACCTAGTAATATCAGAAAAATATAGCTAAATACATGTTGGTACGAAATATGTGACGCAACCGTTGTAACTCAAACGGACTGATACCGTTAGAAAGTCAATGAAATGTAGTTTTTGAAACTGTCTCTATTTCTTCAGCGCGCGCTAACGGCTAGGATTGGTCCCACAGTAAAAAATGACTTATTTATCTAAATTTTTAAATAAAGCGCTACCACAGCGCCCAGTGTAATTGCTGAGTTCCAGCAATCATGTCAAATTAAGAAGAATGTTATTTCTTGGAGTCCAATTGTCTCATTTATCACATTTATAAGGTCAAAGTCCAAAATCAGTTCAATTAAGTCCCACAGTCAATCGTTTCACTGTTAAAAGCGATGCAACCTAGTAATATCAGAAAAATATAGCTAAATACATGTTGGTACGAATATGTGACGCAACCGTTGTAACTCAAACGGACTGATACCGTTAGAAAGTCAATGAAATGTAGTTTTTGAAACTGTCTCTATTTCTTCAGCGCGCGCTAACGGCTAGGATTGGTCCCACAGTAAAAATGACTTATTTATCTAAATTTTTAAATAAAGCGCTACCACAGCGCCCAGTGTAAATGCTGAGTTCAAGCAATCATGTCAAATTAAGAAGAATGTTATTTCTTGGAGTACAATTGTCTCATTTATCACATTTATAAGATCAAAGTCCAAAATCAGTTCAATTAAGTCCCACAGTCAATCGTTTCACTGTTAAAAGCGATGCAACCTAGTAATATCAGAAAAATATAGCTAAATACATGTTGGTACGAATATGTGACGCAACCGTTGTAACTCAAACGGACTGATACCGTTAGAAAGTCAATGAAATGTAGTTTTTGAAACTGTCTCTATTTCTTCAGCGCGCGCTAACGGCTAGGATTGGTCCCACAGTAAAAAATGACTTATTTATCTAAATTTTTAAATAAAGCGCTACCACAGCGCCCAGTGTAATTGCTGAGTTCCAGCAATCATGTCAATTAAGAAGAATGTTATTTCTTGGAGTACAATTGTCTCATTTATCACATTTATAAGGTCAAAGTCCAAAATCAGTTCAATTAAGTCCCACAGTCAATCGTTTCACTGTTAAAAGCGATGCAACCTAGTAATATCAGAAAAATATAGCTAAATACATGTTGGTACGAATATGTGACGCAACCGTTGTAACTCAAACGGACTGACACCGTTAGAAAGTCAATGAAATGTAGTTTTTGAAACTGTCTCTATTTCTTCAGCGCGCGCTAACGGCTAGGATTGGTCCCACAGTAAAAAATGACTTATTTATCTAAATTTTTTAATAAAGCGCTGCCACAGCGCCCAGTGTAACTGCTGAGTTCAAGTAATCATGTCTAATTAAGAAGAATGTTATTTGTTGGAGTACAATTGTCTCATTTATCACATTTATAAGGTCAAAGTCCAAAATCAGTTCAATTAAGTCCCACAGTCAATCGTTTCACTGTTAAAAGCGGTGCAACCTAGTAATATCAGAAAAATATAGCTAAATACATGTTGGTACGAATATGTGACGCAACCGTTGTAACTCAAACGGACTGATACAGTTAGAAAGTCAATGAAATGTAGTTTTTGAAACTGTCTCTATTTCTTCAGCGCGCGCTAACGGCTAGGATTGGTCCCACAGTAAAAAATGACTTAATTATCTAAATTTTTAAATAAAGCGCTACCACAGCGCCCAGTGTAATTGCTGAGTTCCAGCAATCATGTAAAATTAAGAAGAATGTTATTTCTTGGAGTACAATTGTCTCATTTATCACATTTATAAGATCAAAGTCCAAAATCAGTTCAATTAAGTCCCACAGTCAATCGTTTCACTGTTAAAAGCGATGCAACCTAGTAATATCAGAAAAATATAGCTAAATACATGTTGGTACGAATATGTGACGCAACCGTTGTAACTCAAACGGACTGATACCGTTAGAAAGTCAATGAAATGTAGTTTTTGAAACTGTCTCTATTTCTTCAGCGCGCGCTAACGGCTAGGATTGGTCCCACAGTAAAAAATGACTTATTTATCTAAATTTTTAAATAAAGCGCTACCACAGCGCCCAGTGTAATTGCTGAGTTCCAGCAATCATGTCAAATTAAGAAGAATGTTATTTCTTGGAGTACAATTGTCTCATTTATCACATTTATAAGATCAAAGTCCAAATTCAGTTCAATTAAGTCCCACAGTCAATCGTTTCACTGTTAAATGCGATGCAACCTAGTAATATCAGAAAAAATATAGCTAAATACATGTTGGTACGAATATGTGACGCAACCGTTGTAACTCAAACGGACTGATACCGTTAGAAAGTCAATGAAATGTAGTTTTTGAAACTGTCTCTATTTCTTCAGCGCGCGCTAACGGCTAGGATTGGTCCCACAGTAAAAAATGACTTATTTATCTAAATTTTTAAATAAAGCGCTACCACAGCGCCCAGTGTAATTGCTGAGTTCCAGCAATCATGTCAAATTAAGAAGAATGTTATTTCTTGGAGTACAATTGTCTCATTTATCACATTTATAAGATCAAAGTCCAAAATCAGTTCAATTAAGTCCCACAGTCAATCGTTTCACTGTTAAAAGCGATGCAACCTAGTAATATCAGAAAAATATAGCTAAATACATGTTGGTACGAATATGTGACGCAACCGTTGTAACTCAAACGGATTGATACCGTTAGAAAGTCAATGAAATGTAGTTTTTGAAACTGTCTCTATTTCTTCAGCGCGCGCTAACGGCTAGGATTGGTCCCACAGTAAAAAATGACTTATTTATCTAAATTTTTAAATAAAGCGCTACCACAGCGCCCAGTGTAATTGCTGAGTTCCAGCAATCATGTCAAATTAAGAAGAATGTTATTTCTTGGAGTACAATTGTCTCATTTATCACATTTATAAGGTCAAAGTCCAAAATCAGTTCAATTAAGTCCCACAGTCAATCGTTTCACTGTTAAAAGCGATGCAACCTAGTAATATCAGAAAAATATAGCTAAATACATGTTGGTACGAATATGTGACGCAACCGTTGTAACTCAAACGGACTGATACCGTTAGAAAGTCAATGAAATGTAGTTTTTGAAACTGTCTCTATTTCTTCAGCGCGCGCTAACGGCTAGGATTGGTCCCACAGTAAAAAATGACTTATTTATCTAAATTTTTAAATAAAGCGCTACCACAGCGCCCAGTGTAATGCTGAGTTCCAGCAATCATGTCAAATTAAGAAGAATGTTATTTCTTGGAGTACAATTGTCTCATTTATCACATTTATAAGGTCAAAGTCCAAAATCAGTTCAATTAAGTCCCACAGTCAATCGTTTCACTGTTAAAAGCGGTGCAACCTAGTAATATCAGAAAAATATAGCTAAATACATGTTGGTACGAATATGTGACGCAACCGTTGTAACTCAAACGGACTGATACCGTTAGAAAGTCAATGAAATGTAGTTTTTGAAACTGTCTCTATTTCTTCAGCGCGCGCTAACGGCTAGGATTGGTCCCACAGTAAAAAATGACTTATTTATCTAAATTTTTAAATAAAGCGCTACCACAGCGCCCAGTGTAATTGCTGAGTTCCAGCAATCATGTCAAATTAAGAAGAATGTTATTTCTTGGAGTACAATTGTCTCATTTATCACATTTATAAGGTCAAAGTCCAAAATCAGTTCAATTAAGTCCCACAGTCAATCGTTTCACTGTTAAAAGCGATGCAACCTAGTAATATCAGAAAAATATAGCTAAATACATGTTGGTACGAATATGTGACGCAACCGTTGTAACTCAAACGGACTGATACCGTTAGAAAGTCAATGAAATGTAGTTTTTTAAAACTGTCTCTATTTCTTCAGCGCGCGCTAACGGCTAGGATTGGTCCCACAGTAAAAATGACTTATTTATCTAAATTTTTAAATAAAGCGCTACCACAGCGCCCAGTGTAATTGCTGAGTTCCAGCAATCATGTCAAATTAAGAAGAATGTTTATTTCTTGGAGTCAATTGTCTCATTTATCACATTATAAGATCAAAGTCCAAAATCAGTTCAATTAAGTCCCACAGTCAATCGTTTCACTGTTAAAAGCGATGCAACCTAGTAATATCAGAAAAATATAGCTAAATACATGTTGGTACGAATATGTGACGCAACCGTTGTAACTCAAACGGACTGATACCGTTAGAAAGTCAATGAAATGTAGTTTTTGAAACTGTCTCTATTTCTTCAGCGCGCGCTAACGGCTAGGATTGGTCCCACAGTAAAAAATGACTTATTTATCTAAATTTTTAAATAAAGCGCTACCACAGCGCCCAGTGTAATTGCTGAGTTCCAGCAATCATGTAAATTAAGAAGAATGTTATTTCTTGGAGTACAATTGTCTCATTTATCACATTTATAAGGTCAAAGTCCAAAATCAGTTCAATTAATCCCACAGTCAATCGTTTCACTGTTAAAGCGATGCAACCTAGTAATATCAGAAAAATATAGCTAAATACATGTTGGTACGAATATGTGACGCAACCGTTGTAACTCAAACGGACTGATACCGTTAGAAAGTCAATGAAATGTAGTTTTTGAAACTGTCTCTATTTCTTCAGCGCGCGCTAACGGCTAGGATTGGTCCCACAGTAAAAATGACTTATTTATCTAAATTTTTAAATAAAGCGCTACCACAGCGCCCAGTGTAATTGCTGAGTTCCAGCAATCATGTCAAATTAAGAAGAATGTTATTTCTTGGAGTACAATTGTCTCATTTATCACATTTATAAGGTCAAAGTCCAAAATCAGTTCAATTAAGTCCCACAGTCAATCGTTTCACTGTTAAAAGCGATGCAACCTAGTAATATCAGAAAAAATATAGCTAAATACATGTTGGTACGAATATGTGACGCAACCGTTGTAACTCAAACGGACTGACACCGTTAGAAAGTCAATGAAATGTAGTTTTTGAAACTGTCTCTATTTCTTCAGCGCGCGCTAACGGCTAGGATTGGTCCCACAGTAAAAAATGACTTATTTATCTAAATTTTTTAAATAAAGCGCTACCACAGCGCCCAGTGTAATTGCTGAGTTCCAGCAATCATGTCAAATTAAGAAGAATGTTATTTCTTGGAGTACAATTGTCTCATTTATCACATTTATAAGGTCAAAGTCCAAAATCAGTTCAATTAAGTCCCACAGTCAATCGTTTCACTGTTAAAAGCGATGCAACCTAGTAATATCAGAAAAATATAGCTAAATACATGTTGGTACGAATATGTGACGCAACCGTTGTAACTCAAACGGACTGATACCGTTAGAAAGTCAATGAAATGTAGTTTTTGAAACTGTCTCTATTTCTTCAGCGCGCGCTAACGGCTAGGATTGGTCCCACAGTAAAAAATGACTTATTTATCTAAATTTTTAATAAAGCGCTACCACAGCGCCCAGTGTAATCTGCTGAGTTCCAGCAATCATGTCAATTAAGAAGAATGTTATTTGTTGGAGTACAATTGTCTCATTTATCACATTTATAAGGTCAAAGTCCAAAATCAGTTCAATTAAGTCCCACAGTCAATCGTTTCACTGTTAAAAGCGGTGCAACCTAGTAATATCAGAAAAATATAGCTAAATACATGTTGGTACGAATATGTGACGCAACCGTTGTAACTCAAACGGACTGATACCGTTAGAAAGTCAATGAAATGTAGTTTTTGAAACTGTCTCTATTTCTTCAGCGCGCGCTAACGGCTAGGATTGGTCCCACAGTAAAAAATGACTTATTTATCTAAATTTTTAAATAAAGCGCTACCACAGCGCCCAGTGTAACTGCTGAGTTCCAGCAATCATGTCAAATTAAGAAGAATGTTATTTCTTGGAGTCCAATTGTCTCATTTATCACATTTATAAGGTCAAAGTCCAAAATCAGTTCAATTAAGTCCCACAGTCAATCGTTTCACTGTTAAAAAGCGGTGCAACCTAGTAATATCAGAAAAATATAGCTAAATACATGTTGGTACGAATATGTGACGCAACCGTTGTAACTCAAACGGACTGATACCGTTAGAAAGTCAATGAAATGTAGTTTTTGAAACTGTCTCTATTTCTTCAGCGCGCGCTAACGGCTAGGATTGGTCCCACAGTAAAAAATGACTTATTTATCTAAATTTTTTAAAATAAAGCGCTACACAGCGCCCAGTGTAATTGCTGAGTTCCAGCAATCATGTCAAATTAAGAAGAATGTTATTTCTTGGAGTACAATTGTCTCATTTATCACATTTATAAGATCAAAGTCCAAAATCAGTTCAATTAAGTCCCACAGTCAATCGTTTCACTGTTAAAAGCGATGCAACCTAGTAATATCAGAAAAATATAGCTAAATACATGTTGGTACGAATATGTGACGCAACCGTTGTAACTCAAACGGACTGATACGTTAGAAAGTCAATGAAATGTAGTTTTTGAAACTGTCTCTATTTCTTCAGCGCGCGCTAACGGCTAGGATTGGTCCCACAGTAAAAAATGACTTATTTATCTAAATTTTTAAATAAAGCGCTACCACAGCGCCCAGTGTAATTGCTGAGTTCCAGCAATCATGTCAAATTAAGAAGAATGTTATTTCTTGGAGTACAATTGTCTCATTTATCACATTTATAAGGTCAAAGTCCAAAATCAGTTCAATTAAGTCCCACAGTCAATCGTTTCACTGTTAAAAGCGATGCAACCTAGTAATATCAGAAAAATATAGCTAAATACATGTTGGTACGAATATGTGACGCAACCGTTGTAACTCAAACGGACTGATACCGTTAGAAAGTCAATGAAATGTAGTTTTTGAAACTGTCTCTATTTCTTCAGCGCGCGCTAACGGCTAGGATTGGTCCCACAGTAAAAAATGACTTATTTATCTAAATTTTTAAATAAAGCGCTACCACAGCGCCCAGTGTAATTGCTGAGTTCCAGCAATCATGTCAAATTAAGAAGAATGTTATTTCTTGGAGTACAATTGTCTCATTTATCACATTTATAAGGTCAAAGTCCAAAATCAGTTCAATTAAGTCCCACAGTCAATCGTTTCACTGTTAAAAGCGGTGCAACCTAGTAATATCAGAAAAATATAGCTAAATACATGTTGGTACGAATATGTGACGCAACCGTTGTAACTCAAACGGACTGATACCGTTAGAAAGTCAATGAAATGTAGTTTTTGAAACTGTCTCTATTTCTTCAGCGCGCGCTAACGGCTAGGATTGGTCCCACAGTAAAAAATGACTTATTTATCTAAATTTTTAAATAAAGCGCTACCACAGCGCCCAGTGTAATTGCTGAGTTCCAGCAATCATGTCAAATTAAGAAGAATGTTATTTCTTGGAGTACAATTGTCTCATTTATCACATTTATAAGATCAAAGTCCAAAATCAGTTCAATTAAGTCCCACAGTCAATCGTTTCACTGTTAAAAGCGATGCAACCTAGTAATATCAGAAAAATATAGCTAAATACATGTTGGTACGAATATGTGACGCAACCGTTGTAACTCAAACGGACTGATACCGTTAGAAAGTCAATGAAATGTAGTTTTTGAAACTGTCTCTATTTCTTCAGCGCGCGCTAACGGCTAGGATTGGTCCCACAGTAAAAAATGACTTATTTATCTAAATTTTTAAATAAAGCGCTACCACAGCGCCCAGTGTAATTGCTGAGTTCCAGCAATCATGTCAAATTAAGAAGAATGTTATTTCTTGGAGTACAATTGTCTCATTTATCACATTTATAAGATCAAAGTCCAAAATCAGTTCAATTAAGTCCCACAGTCAATCGTTTCACTGTTAAAAGCGATGCAACCTAGTAAATATCAGAAAAATATAGCTAAATACATGTTGGTACGAATATGTGACGCAACCGTTGTAACTCAAACGGACTGATACCGTTAGAAAGTCAATGAAATGTAGTTTTTGAAACTGTCTCTATTTCTTCAGCGCGCGCTAACGGCTAGGATTGGTCCCACAGTAAAAAATGACTTATTTATCTAAATTTTTTAATAAAGCGCTGCCACAGCGCCCAGTGTAATTGCTGAGTTCAAGTAATCATGTCTAATTAAGAAGAATGTTATTTGTTGGAGTACAATTGTCTCATTTATCACATTTATAAGGTCAAAGTCCAAAATCAGTTCAATTAAGTCCCACAGTCAATCGTTTCACTGTTAAAGCGGTGCAACCTAGTAATATCAGAAAAATATAGCTAAATACATGTTGGTACGAATATGTGACGCAACCGTTGTAACTCAAACGGACTGACACCGTTAGAAAGTCAATGAAATGTAGTTTTTGAAACTGTCTCTATTTCTTCAGCGCGCGCTAACGCTAGGATTGGTCCCACAGTAAAAAATGACTTATTTATCTAAATTTTTAAATAAAGCGCTGCCACAGCGCCCAGTGTAATGCTGAGTTCAAGTAATCATGTCTAATTAAGAAGAATGTTATTTGTTGGAGTACAATTGTCTCATTTATCACATTTATAGGTCAAAGTCCAAAATCAGTTCAATTAAGTCCCACAGTCAATCGTTTCACTGTTAAAAGCGGTGCAACCCTAGTAATATCAGAAAAATATAGCTAAATACATGTTGGTACGAATATGTGACGCAACCGTTGTAACTCAAAACGGACTGACACCGTTAGAAAGTCAATGAAATGTAGTTTTTGAAACTGTCTCTATTCTTCATCCCGCGCTAACGGCTAGGATTGGTCCCACAGTAAAAAATGACTTATTTATCTAAATTTTTTAATAAAGCGCTACCACAGCGCCCAGTGTAATCTGCTGAGTTCCAGCAATCATGTCAATTAAGAAGAATGTTATTTCTTGGAGTACAATTGTTCTCATTTATCACATTTATAAGGTCAAAGTTCCAAAATCAGTTCAATTAAGTCCCACAGTCAATCGTTTCACTGTTAAAAGCGGTGCAACCTAGTAATATCAGAAAAATATAGCTAATACATGTTGGTACGAATATGTGACGCAAACCGTTGTAACTCAAACGGACTGATACCGTTAGAAAGTCAATGAAATGTAGTTTTTGAAACTGTCTCTATTTCTTCAGCGCGCGCTAACGGCTAGGATTGGTCCCACAGTAAAAAATGACTTATTTATCTAAATTTTTAAATAAAGCGCTACCACAGCGCCCAGTGTAATCGCTGAGTTCCAGCAATCATGTCAAATTAAGAAGAATGTTATTTCTTGGAGTCAATTGTCTCATTTATCACATTTATAAGGTCAAAGTCCAAAATCAGTTCAATTAAGTCCCACAGTCAATCGTTTCACTGTTAAAAGCGATGCAACTAGTAATATCAGAAAAATATCGCTAAATACATGTTGGTACGAATATGTGACGCAACCGTTGTAACTCAAACGGACTGATACCGTTAGAAAGTCAATGAAATGTAGTTTTTGAAACTGTCTCTATTTCTTCAGCGCGCGCTAACGGCTAGGATTGGTCCCACAGTAAAAAATGACTTATTTATCTAAATTTTTAAATAAAGCGCTACCACAGCGCCCAGTGTAATTGCTGAGTTCCAGCAATCATGTCAAATTAAGAAGAATGTTATTTCTTGGAGTCAATTGTCTCATTTATCACATTTATAAGGTCAAAGTCCAAAATCAGTTCAATTAAGTCCCACAGTCAATCGTTTCACTGTTAAAAGCGATGCAACCTAGTAATATCAGAAAAATATCGCTAAATACATGTTGGTACGAATATGTGACGCAACCGTTGTAACTCAAACGGACTGATACCGTTAGAAAGTCAATGAAATGTAGTTTTTGAAACTGTCTCTATTTCTTCAGCGCGCGCTAACGGCTAGGATTGGTCCCACAGTAAAAAATGACTTATTTATCTAAATTTTTAAATAAAGCGCTACCACAGCGCCCAGTGTAATTGCTGAGTTCCAGCAATCATGTCAAATTAAGAAGAATGTTATTTCTTGGAGTCAATTGTCTCATTTATCACATTTATAAGGTCAAAGTCCAAAATCAGTTCAATTAAGTCCCACAGTCAATCGTTTCACTGTTAAAAGCGATGCAACCTAGTAATATCAGAAAAATATGCTAAATACATGTTGGTACGAATATGTGACGCAACCGTTGTAACTCAAACGGACTGATACGTTAGAAAGTCAATGAAATGTAGTTTTTGAAACTGTCTCTATTTCTTCAGCGCGCGCTAACGGCTAGGATTGGTCCCACAGTAAAAAATGACTTATTTATCTAAATTTTTAAATAAAGCGCTACCACAGCGCCCAGTGTAATTGCTGAGTTCCAGCAATCATGTCAAATTAAGAAGAATGTTATTTCTGGAGTCAATTGTCTCATTTATCACATTTATAAGGTCAAAGTCCAAAATCAGTTCAATTAAGTCCCAGTCAATCGTTTCACTGTTAAAAGCGATGCAACCTAGTAATATCAGAAAAATATCGCTAAATACATGTTGGTACGAATATGTGACGCAACCGTTGTAACTCAAACGGACTGATACCGTTAGAAAGTCAATGAAATGTAGTTTTTGAAACTGTCTCTATTTCTTCAGCGCGCGCTAACGGCTAGGATTGGTCCCACAGTAAAAAATGACTTATTTATCTAAATTTTTAAATAAAGCGCTACCACAGCGCCCAGTGTAATGCTGAGTTCCAGCAATCATGTCAAATTAAGAAGAATGTTATTTCTTGGAGTAATTGTCTCATTTATCACATTTATAAGGTCAAAGTCCAAAATCAGTTCAATTAAGTCCCACAGTCAATCGTTTCACTGTTAAAAGCGGCAACCTAGTAATATCAGAAAATATAGCTAAATACATGTTGGTACGAATATGTGACGCAACCGTTGTAACTCAAACGGACTGATACCGTTAGAAAGTCAATGAAATGTAGTTTTTGAAACTGTCTCTATTTCTTCAGCGCGCGCTAACGGCTAGGATTGGTCCCACAGTAAAAAATGACTTATTTATCTAAATTTTTAAATAAAGCGCTACCACAGCGCCCAGTGTAATTGCTGAGTTCCAGCAATCATGTCAAATTAAGAAGAATGTTATTTCTTGGAGTCAATTGTCTCATTTATCACATTTATAAGGTCAAAGTCCAAAATCAGTTCAATTAAGTCCCACAGTCAATCGTTTCACTGTTAAAAGCGATGCAACCTAGTAATATCAGAAAAATATCGCTAAATACATGTTGGTACGAATATGTGACGCAACCGTTGTAACTCAAACGGACTGATACCGTTAGAAAGTCAATGAAATGTAGTTTTTGAAACTGTCTCTATTTCTTCAGCGCGCGCTAACGGCTAGGATTGGTCCCACAGTAAAAAATGACTTATTTATCTAAATTTTTAAATAAAGCGCTACCACAGGCCAGTGTAATTGCTGAGTTCAGCAATCATGTCAAATTAAGAAGAATGTTATTTCTTGGAGTCAATTGTCTCATTTATCACATTTATAAGGTCAAAGTCCAAAATCAGTTCAATTAAGTCCCACAGTCAATCGTTTCACTGTTAAAAGCGATGCAACCTAGTAATATCAGAAAAATAGCTAAATACATGTTGGTACGAATATGTGACGCAACCGTTGTAACTCAAACGGACTGATACCGTTAGAAAGTCAATGAAATGTAGTTTTTGAAACTGTCTCTATTTCTTCAGCGCGCGCTAACGGCTAGGATTGGTCCCACAGTAAAAAATGACTTATTATCTAAATTTTTAAATAAAGCGCTACCACAGCGCCCAGTGTAATTGCTGAGTTCCAGCAATCATGTCAAATTAAGAAGAATGTTATTTCTTGGAGTCAATTGTCTCATTTATCACATTTATAAGGTCAAAGTCCAAAATCAGTTCAATTAAGTCCCACAGTCAATCGTTTCACTGTTAAAAGCGATGCAACCTAGTAATATCAGAAAAATATGCTAAATACATGTTGGTACGAATATGTGACGCAACCGTTGTAACTCAAACGGACTGATACCGTTAGAAAGTCAATGAAATGTAGTTTTTGAAACTGTCTCTATTTCTTCAGCGCGCGCTAACGGCTAGGATTGGTCCCACAGTAAAAAATGACTTATTTATCTAAATTTTTAAATAAAGCGCTACCACAGCGCCCAGTGTAATTGCTGAGTTCCAGCAATCATGTCAAATTAAGAAGAATGTTATTTCTTGGAGTCCAATTGTCTCATTTATCACATTTATAAGGTCAAAGTCCAAAATCAGTTCAATTAAGTCCCACAGTCAATCGTTTCACTGTTAAAGCGATGCAACCTAGTAATATCAGAAAAATATAGCTAAATACATGTTGGTACGAATATGTGACGCAACCGTTGTAACTCAAACGGACTGATACCGTTAGAAAGTCAATGAAATGTAGTTTTTGAAACTGTCTCTATTTCTTCAGCGCGCGCTAACGGCTAGGATTGGTCCCACAGTAAAAAATGACTTATTTATCTAAATTTTTAAATAAAGCGCTACACAGCGCCAGTGTAATTGCTGAGTTCAGCAATCATGTCAAATTAAGAAGAATGTTATTTCTTGGAGTCAATTGTCTCATTTATCACATTTATAAGGTCAAAGTCCAAAATCAGTTCAATTAAGTCCCACAGTCAATCGTTTCACTGTTAAAGCGATGCAACCTAGTAATATCAGAAAAATATCGCTAAATACATGTTGGTACGAATATGTGACGCAACCGTTGTAACTCAAACGGACTGATACCGTTAGAAAGTCAATGAAATGTAGTTTTTGAAACTGTCTCTATTTCTTCAGCGCGCGCTAACGCTAGGATTGGTCCCACAGTAAAAATGACTTATTTATCTAAATTTTTAAATAAAGCGCTACCACAGCGCCCAGTGTAATTGCTGAGTTCCAGCAATCATGTCAAATTAAGAAGAATGTTATTTCTTGGAGTACAATTGTCTCATTTATCACATTTATAAGGTCAAAGTCCAAAATCAGTTCAATTAAGTCCCACAGTCAATCGTTTCACTGTTAAAAGCGATGCAACCTAGTAATATCAGAAAAATATGCTAAACATGTTGGTACGAATATGTGACGCAACCGTTGTAACTCAAACGGATTGATACCGTTAGAAAGTCAATGAAATGTAGTTTTGAAACTGTCTCTATTTCTTCAGCGCGCGCTAACGGCTAGGATTGGTCCCACAGTAAAAAATGACT